>PVPY01000096.1:0-144314 GCA_002982035.1 Fusarium algeriense
CGCCCCGTCCCGACGAGAAGAGTCGAGGTGAACCGGCGTCCCTCGCACCGAGCGACCCCCTTTTGGCAAAGAGCCCCCCCCCCACAGGCACAAGCACAAGCGTCTCCGACACGTCTATAGTAGGCCACAGTCCACTATTGTCTGTTCACCATCTCTCGAATCCTACCTACATTTGCATCATTATCCCGCGACCCGGGAAATCGTTGTTATACCGACTGCGGCTGCAATTTCTCACTTTTCTCGACTCGCACTTGCACTCGGCGCCCCTTGTTGTGTTCGCCATTGCCATTCGGTCGTATACGCTATCGTTTCGCTTCGTCTTACAGTACTTTTCTTGCTCCGTACAACTTCCATTTCCACGGCTCGTTCGCTATTCCCACCCAGGAACAGCGCCTCTCAGCGACCAGATTGAGAGATTCGCCCCTGGCTTTCTACGATAGACTTCGCTCCGGCATTGGATCGCATGCTGAGATCTTGAGATCCTCTCTAGCGCTCGGAACTGCACGACGTTTTCTGCTGCTGCTCAATTTTCCAATTCCACAGCTTTCGCCGCCACCGAGCAGAGAGAAGATCCCCACGAGCCCAGACAGACGCACCCAAACGTCGTCACGCATACTGCCGTTGGTCCCCGCAATCACTTGAACCGTCCCGGGGCTCGCTCGCTGCTCCATATGGACGCCCAGACCACAACAGCCGAACCTCAACATCCTTATCCTTCCAGTCCTTGGACATCTGCCTCGACGATATCATCGAGCACGCCGAATCCGACGACACCATCGGCGACGAGTACTCACAGCGCTTCCGCCGTCGAGGGCTCCTTCTTCCCCGACCCGTCCGCTACACAATTCCATTCTCACCTCGATTTCCTCCCCTTTCTCCTCCCACAGCAGTCCAACATCTACCACGCTCAGCTCCTCCACTACAATAAGCTCATTTCTCCATCCCGCGGCGGCGGCCTGCAGACACCGCCACTCCCTCCTGTCATCTCTGCTCCTCATATCCAGGCAGCGCCTCGGTCGCGATCTTCTAGCAAGGTGTCGCTAAGAGACGCCTCCGGTAAGGGGAGCACAGCTGGAGGCCATGGGAGTAGGTCACATCAGAATTTAGACAAGAGTCGATCGGTTACGACCTCCAAGGAGGCCCCGTCCAAAATGTCTTCAAAGCAGGCCGCCGACTCATCGAGGCCTTTAACCCGACGGTCCGCACCTTCGGCTCAGTCCCACTCTAGTTCAGTGCCCTCGACGCCTCACCAGCACGCTCGCCAATTTTCACTTGAGGATCGCGAGCCGTCGCCCACGGGGACAAATAACCATTCCCCACGGTCAGCTTATTCTGAGACACATAGCACATTACCCTCACTTCAGCCTTTACCGCCGCGATTTCCAAATTGCAAATACGAGACTGCCCAAATAAATTCTCGAAGGAGAATACCGTATTCGGTCGGCAATGATCGTCTGGAAAAGCTGGACTTGAGGACGGTCAAGAGCAAGTTGACCGAGGATGAGGAGCGAAAGTTGGCAACCGATATGAGAGAGGTCTATGACCGACTACTCCCCACCGCTGCTGTCGAGGAGAATCGAAAGAAATTAGTTGCGAAGCTCGAAAAGATATTTAACGATGAATGGCCAGGACACGATATTCGCGTGAACCTTTTTGGGTCTTCTGGGAATCTTCTTTGTTCGGACGATTCTGATGGTGCGTCCACACCTTGAATCTGCATCAACCTAGGCTAACCCTATCTAGTGGACATTTGCATCACAACCGCGTGGCGCGAGTTGGAAGGTGTCTGCATGATCGCCAATCTCTTAGCTAAGCGTACGTATCTTTCTACGACTGACCAACAACTCGCTGACATCAACAGGGGGAATGGAAAAGGTTGTCTGTATTTCGGCCGCCAAGGTGCCCATTGTCAAGATCTGGGATCCTGAACTGGGCCTTGCGTGCGATATGAATGTCAACAACACCCTGGCGCTCGAGAATACACGCATGGTTCGAACGTATATCGATATTGACCCCCGGGTTCGAGAGCTTGCAATGATTATAAAGTATTGGACACGGAGAAGAATAGTCAACGATGCTGGTATGTTGTTTTAATACCCGTTCAAACTCGTCTAACGGTTCGATAGCGTTTGGTGGTACATTGAGTTCCTACACATGGATTTGCTTGATTATTGCGTTCCTGCAGCTGCGCAGCCCTCCCGTTCTTCCTGCATTGCATCAGTCACCACACAAGCTACCCAAACCCGACGGTACCACCCCCGACTTTGCGGACGATGTTAAAAAGCTGGCTGGTTTTGGAAACAAGAACAAGTCATCTACTGCAGAGCTTTTGTTTCAGTTCTTTCGCTTTTATGCTCACGAGTTTGATTACGATAAGCACGTTCTCTCGGTTCGACAGGGCAAACTGATCACAAAGCACGAAAAGAAGTGGCATTACGCGATCAACAACCAGCTCTGTGTGGAGGAGCCTTTCAATACTTCTCGCAATCTCGGAAACACCGCCGATGACTATTCGTTTCGGGGTTTACATATGGAGTTGCGTCGAGCATTTGACCTGATTTCGGTGGCAAACTTTGAGGAGGCATGCGAACAATATGTGTTTCCTAAAGAGGAGGAAAGAGTATGGTCTCGACCAGCACCACAACCTCGACCTGCTCTGCTTAGGAGCTCTTCACAGACACATTCAGGCCGTGGAGGACGTGGAAATCACCGTGGCGGTCGACATAACAATAACTACCGAGGCGGGAATTCGAATCGACGTGCGTCTGCAGGCGTTCCACAGTTCGACGCCAACAACAATAATATGTTTATGCAGCCGGTCAACATGGCGCAGGATCTACAGTGGTACCAAAACCAACAGTTCCAGTTTCAATACGCACAGCAGGACCTCATGACTCAAATGGCGTTGCACCAAGAGAACATGCGACTCTTGTATGCCAGTCAGTCACCAGCATTTATGCAGCATCAAGCCCAGGCTCAGGCTCAAACGATGGGTCAACAGCAGCAGCAACAGAGGATGTCAACAAGTACATCTGGTCAACAACAGCCACAACAGGCATCGGATCGTTCTAGGACAAATTCATTTGACAACCCGCCGCTCAGCGCTCCTCTGCGACCAGACTTGTATACTCTGTATGGAATGACTTTGGGGACGCCCTTTTTCCCTCAAGCGGGTGCAACTTATGGAACGTACCCCTCGTCTCCTGCTAGTACCTCGGGTGCGACCCAAGACTTTCGTCGCCCGCTTCAGCGAAATGGTATAAATAATGAAACAGGTGTCCAAGGATCGAACAGCACTCTTCGTTCACATTCACAGCCCGCGTCTCGATCTCCGTCTACAGCACAAACAGCTCCTGGTTATTTCGGTGCCCAGTCTTACAATGGCCCTAGCCATTCTCGAGGTGTTAACGGCAACCCGATTCCAAGCTTTATGTCTGATGATACAGATTTCGACGAGACTCCCAAGGCACACACGGACTCGCCACAATCGGAAGAGGGCAAATATTCAGTTTACTTGTCAGAAAGCCCAAGTCCTAGTAAGCAGCCTCAACCACAACCTGCGACCAACGGTCTTGCTTTTGGAGACGTATCTGGCCAGAGCCCGGGACGACGACGACTCTCGACAGATCAGCTTCCGCAGACAATTCTCGACCGCCGAATGAAGAGGACATCGCGATCGCCTTCACCTTTGGGTCATGCACGAAATTTCTCATCTACTGCATCATCGGCGCCATTGGCACAAGGACCTTTCCCCGGTAGTCAAAATAAGAACCTTTCGCGTCCCTTGGTCGTTAATGGATCTAGTCTGAAGACGAGTGTGATTCAAAGCCCACGCCAACCACCTTCTGGAACAGGTAGCACTACCTCGGATGAGTCGACCAACCTTGACAACCCTCTGCAGATCCATGGTGCAAATGGCACCCCCAGCTTTCCTGTCGATGGACCCATCATGCAGCAGGCTGTACCTGAGATGCCCATTACCCAACAAGGTGCCTACAACCCGGTTCCCGTAGTAGCCAATGGATCCACTGCACCAATAATAGCTGCAGCTCCTTCAACGGCAGATGATCCATCTTTCCGCGATCGTATCGCGATGATGAGCGCTTACTATATAGCATCTCCTCACATTGTACAGGACCCGATGGTGGCTGCGAACTCTCGATTGTCTCCTTCAACACGCCAGCGTCTGATGTCGCGCCAGAACCAGAATGGCATTATTGCTCCTCTTGATCTTGCGATTGCCGAGAACCGCATTAATAGACCCCAAGTTGGTCAAGATTATGCTCACCTCTCACCAGTCTACGAGAACCGCACTCCTTCTCCCACAGTTCTTCGAAAGGATGGACCTTGGAAGTCGGATAAACAGAGTAGCCCCAAGGCAGTACGAGGAGAGGGACCCAAGTCTAGCCAGAAGACTGAAGAGCGAGCTCAGGAGCCTCAGGAGGCTACAAAGTCTCAAAAGAGCCAGAAGTCTGGTCCCCCAAAGGTGAATGGGGTTCGAGAAAATGGACACGCTCGGGGAGCCAGCGAAAGCGGTTGGCAAAAAGCAGGCAAGGGAAAGAAGAAGGGTGCCAATAACAATGCACAGCAAGGAAATGCCGAGCAGCCTCCGAAGCACGAATCGGAACGAAAGGGTGGCTAGGTGGTAGTCTCGATCTGAGAAGTGACGAGACATGTCAACAGGACCCTCGACCAGTGTCATAGGTTTAAGCCTGTGTAGCAGGACCTCGATCTTACCCGGCAGGTTGCGATTTTGGATAAGGCAAATTGCAATATCGGCACCACAATCAACGACTCAAGATGACTTGAAGACCAAAAGCATGAGGGAGGGCGGGCACATTGGAGATTATTCTGGATGGCTTCCAGATATTGACATATGTAGCGAGTGTACGATTGATGTCCAACGGTGTTACTTTACTCATAGCATTTATACCGCAGTGGGCTGCGGCTTCACATACAGATTGGCAACGTCAGGAGTGGCATGGAAGAGAAGAAAGACAGCAAGGCCGGATCCGCTGGCTCAGATGAAAGTGAAGATGGACGGCTGGTTGGTTGGTTGGCAGGTCGGTCGGTTGGTTGGTTGCAAGCACACATGGAAATGAAGAGGCGTTGGCGTCTTTCTACACATGGCCGGTTGGGAGGAGGCGTTTTATATACACAGCTGCAATTACATTAAGACAAATCCATCTTAAGGGGGCGGGATAGCGGTTTATATCCTACAGGCTGCATGGGCAAAGAAGGGTCAAGCGGTTCTTTTTTTATTTTTTTTTTAGATGGTTGTCAGTAAAAAGCATGGGCAGATGTAACGAAGCACAGAAAAGAGATAAATGAAAGTTTTAATGCATATTTTGGATATTGATGAGTTGTGAAGACTGAGTACTATCGTCAATGGCGTACAAGTTCTCATGACGAAGATATTTGCCATCCCCGCGGTCTCCACTCGGAGCTCCGCGGGGATTAACTTCTAGATCAGATAATAACTCGGACTATTACAGATCCATCACACATTTAATTCCGCATAACCGCCAAAACCGGTGGGGGGGGGGATGCCGAAGTTCCGTCAATTTGAGACACAAAGCACGATTACATGATGTATTATTCAAGATGGTGCATGTTCTCGCTCGGTAATTCTGCAAAAACCCGAGAGCTTAGCAATAGAGGGGCTTCATTACTAAGGGTTATGGTTGTCTTTGAGAGGCTGAATTGGTGCTGACACATTGGTTCCGTTAGTTGCCGTCTACTAGATCGGGTGTGTAAGTGGAAGTATAAAGACGTCGGTATGATTCCACCCCAAGGTCATTGTGTTCTTTACACTTGTTCTCATATCTCAGACTCTATACACACGATATCTTACCATCATATATCTACAATATATACTATCAAGATGAGCATGCTTTCAGCCGAAGTCACAGAATGGGGTCAACCTCCCAAGTCCATCAAAGTCCCCCCTCCTGCAGCTCCAGTCCACGACGACGAAACAGAGATCAAAGTCCTCGCTGCAGGTCTTCATCAACTCGTCCGCACACGCGCAGCTGGAAAACACTACACAGCCACTGAACTCCCCCACGTCCCCGGCGTTGACGGCGTAGGCATTAATGTCTCAACCAGCAAGAAAGTCTACTTCTCTCTGCTCGGTACAAAGCAGGGTAGTTATGCTGAGATCGTCAATGCGCCAACTCACAACATCGTTGAGTTGCCTGAGGGTGTAGACCCTGTTGTTGCAGCTGCTATGGTCAATCCCGTCATGGCGAGTTGGATGGCGCTGAGGAAGCGTGTTGATTGGAGTAAGTTGGAGGGCAAGCCTTGGAAAGTCTTCATCAATGGCGTTACCAGCGCGAGTGGAAAGATTGCTATCAAAGTCGCTCGCGATCTCGGTGCTTCAAGCGTAGTAGGCGCAGCCCGCAACAAAGACGCCCTGTCAAAGCTCGATCTCGATGCCAGCGTCGTTCTTCAAGAGCCCAACGCCACAGACTTCTCTGCCGCCGCTGACGCAGACATTGTTCTCGATTTCCTCTACGGTCCCTGGCCCAATGCCTTCTTGTTGAGTCCCAGTACAGCTAGTGCCAAGAATCCTATTACGTGGATCAACATTGGTTCTATGGCTGGTGATAATGGTGATATTTCGGCGATGGGACTGAGGAGGAGAGACGTTACGGTGCGGGGCTCTGGACCCGGAGCGTGGAATCCGGCAGAGCTGGGGGTTGAGACAAAGGGGATGTTGAAGGTTCTTGTTGGTTTGGGACAGGAGGGCTTGAAGAAGTATAGGATTGAGGATGTTGAGGCGGGATGGAGTGATAAGGGGAGGGATAGAGTTGTTTTTGTGTTTGGAGAGCAGAGTGCATGATGTGTGAGAGATGAGTATAGGGTGACGAGGATGAAATTAGACGAGTAATGAGGAATAATGACAATGGCATCAATTGACTTATTTAGTATAAATGTTGCAATTACTATATCGTCCTTCTTATTCAATGATTATAACTAAGACTGAATAAAGACAAGTGGGATGTAATGCACGACTTTGGCTGGATTGTGTCTCTCAGTGAGAGCCTCACTCAAACCTCATTATCAGCGGTGCTACTACTTCTTAATTCTCAGCCCACCGATGAATTACAAAAGCAAGGAAGACCAATCAACTGTTAGTATAATGTCAATATCGGGTTCCGAGAATAGAATTACCTACTTAACAAATCTCAATGCGTCGGCTGCAGCTTATTCTCTCATCCACAAGTAAGGAACTGGAGAGCCAGTTTGTTGTTTCATTTCATGTAGGAACCTGGAACATACAGCATAACCCGGGCGAATGAAGCTGCAGAGATGATATCATCGAATAAAGTGAGGCTGCTATAAAAAGGCGTATTATGCTTTCAACGCTCATCGATGGCTCTGACCGTTGAACGTTGCCTGGAATACGATGCATGCACATGTTTCACCAGATGCAGCATTTGATCCCTGCTCTGCTGAAAAGCTGACACAGAGTAAAATAGCACGCGGAAATAGAATTCCATGAGGAAATATCGTATTCAAGGTTGCCATGTGATAGACGCCTCAAGGTCATACCTCGATGGTGCTCCTGTTGGCCTATGATGTTGTGGACCTTGACAAAGAGGCCAGACACTATTGTGAATGCCATGCATAGTAATTGGCGAGCCATCAGTTCAAAATTAGTAAAACTACAAGTCGGCAGATGCGAATGATGAGTTACTATGAGATAGTCCTATATAAGGCAACGACAGATGCAGTGATCAAATGATGGCCAATCTCACCCCAAGTCAACTCTGATACAGATACCACGATAAGATTGAGTGACTGAGTGAGAGCGCCTTTGAGACTCCTCCCCCGCAATTCATCTTACCTCTTTGCGCCAGATGCAGTGACCAAGTTGCTGGGGATAGAGATCCACTGAACAAGCAGGCATTGCATTTCATTAAGTGTCATGCTAATTGCACCAGATACTGTACTCTCTGTAGGTAAGTACCGTATCATACTTTCTTCTCACGCCTCTTACCGTTTATCAACTCAATTCACATGCCTCAATCGGGAACGGTCCGTACTGTGTTAATCTCCCCAATACTGACTGACCCTCCTCCAAGTGACATCTCTCATCCATTATCCCGTCTCTTCCTCATCACTTGCCTCAAATCTTATCTCGGCACCAAAACTCACATTCGCTCAAGAGAGAAACCGCGCGTCTGTAAGATTAGGCCAGATGTCGATGCGACCCTTCTCTCATCCTCATTACACAAGACTCTAAAGGGTTATTATGGGCGCCCGCTAGGAAAGGCCCGGACGCCCAGGTATATTTGCCCCAGTTTTCAACCCCAGCTTCGTCAGAACCCCCAGACTCCAACCGACCACATGCTGAGGGAGGGAAAAGTCCTAACCCACCTTTTTAAGACCCAAGCGTCCTCCACTTTCTGTCAATGACTGCCCCGGATCCCGACTTGACCTTGCATTGACTCTGATCTTTAGACGACGACAGCAGCCAAAGACGATAAATCATTGACTCTCGAGAGTTAATATTTGCGATTATCAGCTCAACTCTCATCCTGACTCCTCAGGGCGCCATCGCGCGACTAATCTTCCTAGAGGAGTTTGGCCCGAACGTGGCAATACCAGTTCCAACCGTCTGGAACCATCCACCAACGTCGTCGCACCAAAAGATCCGACAACCCCGGCCGTACGGACGATCCAAAACGACTTCGACTTTCCTTTACACAAGAGTCATAACCTCAAACCCACATATCGAATCTAATACAAATCTTCCATCGACGTACCTCCAGCGAAGCACCTCTTTGCCACGCTGTGACTACAATGCTGTGGTCAGGCGCTGGCATTGACGCTGCGCTCCTCATCGCGGCCTGATGCGCTCCCTCCGAAACTCCGTCCCACCCGGCGACAAACAATCAAACCTCTCCATGAGGGTCGATATGGTCTCAAGAACCTCTAGCGATGGCCCTCCACCTGGGGGCGGCCGACAATGGAAGTCATTGATCAACAAGATCCCGAGACGAGGGGTAGGCCAAGCCAACTTCATGATCAGAGAATGAATGCTGATGAAGGGTGTAGATCAAAATAATCAGTCAACATGCCCCCGAAACTAGTACCTCCGACCTCGATCTTCACCTTAGATCTCCCGATGGCTATTCTGCGAATCCTCTAGAAAGCCAAGAAACCCATATTCGACAGCTGCAGGCTATTGTTCAGCGGATGCCTCGCAACTTTCCCACTACACCCAACCACGTCGACTCAGCCTATAAAGACTTCGCAAAACACAAAGAGCAATGCGCTACACTATGCCGACATATTCTCACAGAAGAACTCGGTCGCAATTCTCGTAATGGTGGTGACCTCCCCCGCCGCGACTCAACAGTCGATTCTCCACAAAGCCCCGGCCAGATCTACGATACAAGGAGTTCCTTCAGTGGAAGAAGTCTAGCTGAGGTTGTCTCCGGAAGTGTTGGAAAGAGCATACATCAGGCAGACGCTTGGTTGACCTCTGTGCGCGACTGGAAGAACTACCTCGAGTCCCTTGCTGACGCTTGCCGAACATGTTTGATCGAGACTTACAAGAACAACGAGCGCGATGCAACCCCGGAACAGGTGGAAGCACTATTCACGAATAAGCGGTTCCGAAAGGAGGCTGTGCAGCGAATGCGCAATGCCAGTGTAACCCGGGTCATGTCGGCAGATCCCCAATTCGTGTGTTTCGCCTGGTCAGACATCTAGATGTAAGAGATCGACAGCTGACAAATTTTAGTTCCCGAAATATGAAATGCGCTTTTACGATTACGAGAGAATCAAGCAGGAATTGAACGAGATACGACAGCTTTTACAGACAGGAGAATCTGGCATCTCGCCTGACCGAACCATCAAAGAGTTCGCCATCTCACAGCGTGGTGATGCTATACTTGAGTTCGCCAACAATGCACCAGGACGTAACCACAGCGATCCAGCACTTCGTTTCCGAGTCTCGTCATACATGCTCGCCGAGACGTCGCCAATATTTGCGCGCATGTTTGCAGGGCATTCTAGTAGCCTTCATCTTTACGACGATGACGATATCTCGACACAACTGCCGTTACCTCCGACCAAGTACTTTTGCAAAGATGGCTCAGAGGCCAAACTTTACCGCATGCCGCAGGTTGAACTGAACCATTTGGATTCTCTGGAGATTTTATTGCACGCAGCACACATGCACAACGAGATGGTTCCACGAGAAATCGAATTCGAGCAGTTCGTTGCTATCGCTGAGTGTTGCATGCGATACAAGAGTACTTCGCCTCTGGAACTCATTGTCGAGCATAGATGGCTGCCACAGTGGATGCACAAAGGTGCCGATGACATGCCAGATGGGCTCCTGGTTATCAGCTACGCTTTTGGACTGCGTCGACTCTTTTCGCGCATGTCAAAGACTACGATTCTGAACCTCGTTGATGAGAAGGAACTACAAGCCAAGCCTTGGCCGCAGAAGATCAAAGATAAGATCTGGGCTGTTCGCTGCGCCAAAATGGCACAGATTCACGAATGCTGTGTCAGTGCTATTCGGGAATACATGAGAGAACCAACACACAATACGTTAGAGGGCTCCGAGGAGCTTTCACTGGATGCGCGAGCTAGCCTTTCCTCGGATAGTCTGCCGCCTACGATGTTGACAAGCACACCAAGATGTCCCAAGGGTAGCCATTGGTGCGATGCTACAAACCTTGGATGGCTGATGCTGCTTTACAATGAGATGAACCTTTTGCCTCATATCATGGCACCAGATGTGCTATCTCACTTACCAAGGTCACAGCCACAATCGAAGAGTCTGGCACAGATTGTGGATGCTTTGAGGAGGATTCCCGCGCCCCCGACACCAGTACACCGAGGCGTCTGTGATCCCGGACCAATGTTTCGCTCAGCTATCAGTGATATCTACAACAGCGTACTTGGGTTGACACTATTCGACATCAGTGGAAAGAGTCACGGTTGGGGACTTTCAAAACATAGAGAACGAGAACCTCAGACACAGCTCAACAAAGGCCTTGATCGGATGGCTGCACCTGATCCAAACTACAGCGTCGCTACCGAGTTTCCCGAGATTGTCCGCCTTCGTATCTTGTGTCAACTGGATGAACTCGATGATCTGCATACCGCAGCCATGATCAACAGAGCATACTATGAAACTTACAAGAAGCATGAGCTTTATCTTATGAGGAACATTCTGCGCATGGATCGAAAACGAACCGCAACTCGGAACCACATTCCAATCGGTCCCGTTACAAACGAGGAGAAGGTGCTCAGAGATGAATCGGAAGTGTTGAAGCGCACACCAGCGGATACTGCAGACGGCATCACTCTACACAGCGTTGTTGAAACAGAAGGAGACTACACAGATTCCGATGATGATGACGATAGTCTCTACTCAACCTCAGTGACTCCATCTCTCCCAAGATCAGCCGCTACTACGAGCACAACTACCAGGGGACGTAGTTATCAGGGATCGTCAGACCCTGCGCTGATCACGGATAGCCCCGCACGGACACCACGGGCCCGGACCGGGACACCCACATCAAGATCCACCGGCATCGGATTTCCGACGAACCCCCGACAGGCCGGATTTGACCCACCACCTCCGACCGCCGCACCACCAATAACCACAATCGATGAACCACCTCTCACAGTCGAAGAAGCAAATCGAATTCTTTGGCCAGAAGAGGCCATCCGAGCTTCTGAGTCACCATTACCAATTCCTCCAACAGGCATAGAAGGCATACGCGAAAAGTTTCGCGTCGGTGATCCAGCCTTTCATGCGGGACTAGAAGAAAAGACACTTGTACCCACTGGTGAAAAACAATTACGAAGTGAACATGACCGTCAGGTTGGACTACTGAAAGGCGGCGAATCTTCGAGTAAAAGATGCAAAGATCTATGACATTTACACATTTGCATATGGAATTTCTGAACATCTATATATGAAAGCGAGCGATACTTGGATGGACATGATATATGATGTGGTTTGGATACATGGCGCCCGAGTGGCTTAGCATGGCATGGCACGCTGATACCCTTTGGCGCGAGGAGTTGAACTCTTGGATATACTCAATATTATTATATATTGACCAAGCATGGATTATTTATGGCGTTGAATAAAACTTGTTTTGCTACATCTTGGCGTCATGTTGTTTACTTTTTATTTGCTTTTATAATACTAATCTGATACTCTGTGTTTTAGTGTGGTGGGCAACTAGCCCCTGAGTGCTGAGGTTCATCAAAAATTGAAACTGTCTTTTCTCTACTCATTCATCTCACAAACCCACTCTTTACTCATCACATCAATTAATATAGATACCTATCGTCGACTTAAACTTTAAATGTCCTGTCATCGAGAGCTAGATCCTTATAATACTCTCTGTCCCTCGTGGGTATATTCATCCACATTAAACATCTAGTAAGTTTGATCTACAGGCCATAGGGTAGCTTGCTAACTCGACTAGCATTGCCAGAGACTGCAAATGGTTCGAAGATGATGGCTTTATGGCTTTTAGCAGCATTATCTACCTTGTTAAACATCAACCATGGATAATTCTGAAGAGTTCACAAAAAATGGCGATAGGGTAGACAGGGAGGATTATACTTGGGCTCATGGTGTTGGCACCGTTAAACTCAAGACCAAGCGTTTCGTCACCAAAAGCGGTGCGCAGAATCAAGCCGAGATTGTACTCAAGAACGTTATCTATGCGCCGGAATACAACTGCAATATTATCGGCAAAAATATTGAACAAGATGGTTACATGGCTAATATTGATCGTACCTATAGTAAGGTTGAGGCTAGGACAATTCGCGACGGTAATGGACACCGGGTCACTCACTTCAAATAACTCAAGAGTCCAATTCAGCAGATCGAAGTCAAATTATGCGGCCCTCCAGTCGGTCCAGTGACCAAGACCAGATCTCCTTTCCACCCTGAGATCAGATACGGCATTCAGGCCAAGTGGCCAGTCGAGGAGAGACAACAGCTTGAGCTGTACAAATCAACTTGTGATCCTGCAGTCATCATCGGCACATAGCCATGGACAGATAAAGAAAAAGCATGACTTAAGAAAGGGGGCATAGACTTTGATAAAGAGTTCGAAGAGTTTAAGAAAACAATGGTCAAGGAACAACCCGAGGCTGCTGAGGATGTCGACACGGACACACCACTTGTAGCCTTCAGAGCAAAATACCGCGTGGACATGCTCAAGAACCCGTTTCGGGACCGCTTCGACATGCATAATGGATACCGGGAGGCGGAGGGGTTCGACTTTGCGTTTTCTGAGGCTACGTTGGGTTTTATTAGTGAGCCATGGGGTGATGCTCTGGGGTTTATGAAACTGTATGGGTATAGGTATGATGTTGACGATGATCTTACAATGGCGTCTATACATGCCAAGGAACTGATGAAGGGCGAGGGTCTTGAGGTGTCTAGTGATGAGTGGACTGATGGGGATGAGGATGAGAACGATGGTGAGGACTGTGATCATGCTGATTAAGTACTGAGAGATCTGCTCTCCGATGAAAAGAAGCCGGTGCTTAATAGAAGGCGTTTAGTCTTGTGTTGGTGGATGTTAGGTAGACTTGGCAAGATAGACTTTTGTCAGATCAATGCTATTCGGGGTTTTAACAGAGCCCGTAGTTGTTTTCTATATCTGATGCATACCAAATTAGTCATTTGAGATGTTGAGTAGTTGCTTTGTAATGTCTTGGAGTTCATAGCCAGATGTTAGCTTGAATGCGTAACGCCAACAGCCTTACGTTGAAGATGGTGCGAGTCAGGATGGATGGAGTCCATGCGTTGATAGGGCTTGGCTTTGTGAGTAATCTGATAAGGTTGCATGAAGTATAGCAAATATGTCTGCTATAAACGTCGATCAAATATTCTTTATGACCATAACATGACAATTTGGTATAATGATCATTGCTGAGAAACAACCTTCTGGCAACGACATGGTGATAGCTCAGACAAGTATTACGTACTACGATGCCTTGCAACATAAGCCCTGAACAACACCAGACGCTAGCATTCGGGAAGACCATGAGCTTGGAATGTTGTACTCAAGTGTTGGTGGATTAATGGCTTCTTATAAGTTACTCTATTCGACAGTTCTTGTCAAGAGTTCTTCACGATTCATTTAAGAATCGCTAAACCTCAAGCATGACTCTGGAAATCATCTGCCTGGCCATACTTTCATCGCAAGGCTTGAAGAGACTCGTGGCTGGGATAACTTTCAAGCCCTATGCACGTACCAATCCCTTGGGCTAGATTCCCGGAGCGCGCGCGTGTTCTCGTTGTGTAGTAGGTTGTCGTTTACCAGTAGCAGCCTGTCAAGCCCAAGACTGGCCTTACCCAACACTCGGACTTTTGGTCTATCGGATTAGGAATGGAAGATGCCAAGTTGGTAGAATGATGCTAGGTCAAGCGAGCTGTTAGCTAGCCCTGGAAGCTAGAACGGATGGTAACATGCGTCTTAGGGACCTAGCAGTTGTCAATTGCCTCCGTTCGACTGTCTTGTCCACTCAGAGGGCATATTAAACGAAGCCACTATTATAGTGTATGTTCTTAGTTATACTGGTTTCTTCAGAAAAGCTCAAGTTCAGTGGGAGAATATGAAGTTCTGGATAGCTACTGAGTTGATAAGTTTATGAAGGTGTGCCCGTGACTCAACAGCACATCTACGATCTTGGGTAACCAATAGTTTGAGGGAATTGCAAGCTTAAATGGAAAACTTGATACGAAAACATGATTTCAATAGTCTGTTATACGCATTCGGCAGACAGCATTTAAACTTTCCATCCGTCTTGTAACATCCAGGAACACCCACGGGACGAAGCCATCGCCCATCATACCAGGTTTTCGGTATCACCGTTAGACCCTGGATGCTTACCAAGAATTAAAGCTATTATGAGCATTTAAGTGGTGATATTCGTTGAGTAAATCAATGTAGAAGAGGCGGAATCCTTCTGTAGATCGTTTACCGGTGGTTAGGATCCTCAAAGATGGAGTCCTCCACCTCATTCCATAAGTTGAAGCCCAAACTCCAAACTCAAGAATGTAACTAGTCCATCCAAAAACCTTGAGTAATCGTTTCCGGCGGTCGACATGGCGTCTAGAAGCTCTAAATAATGTACTATACAAAAGCGTTGAAGTGTTCGGGTAAGACGTACAAAACCATGACAGAGAACATGAATAAACTTAACTTCTGTTTAACATGAGGGGCAAGCATATAATTAAGCTTTACTCGCCTGAGACCATGACTGATCTTAGTTTACTCCGTTTTGTGGGAGGAATGACATAACTTGGTCCAGGCCGTGAAATGGATTCGTTGCATTCCTCCCGGTCCCTGGAACAACCACGTTCTTGGCAAGGTTTAGCCTCATGTAAGGTCCCGACGGTTCTATATGTTCCTGCATTTAGTATAGCTTCACTAATACACTTTCCACTCTAACATGAGGCTTCTTTTATAAAATGTATTGTAATGTCGTGTTGGTTCTGTTCTGCTCTTTGTTTCTCTTTGACAAAGTTCCTTGACAAAGCATTGTCAACTCTCTTCTTGTCACTCCTTACACTACCAACCAAAATGAAGCCCGTATATACCTTGACGTTATGTCTGGGTGTTGCTAATGCTGGGGTTCTTCCTGGCTTTGTAGCACCTAAGAGCGGCTATGCACTTCCTCGACCTGATTCAGATGACTCAACCGATTCGACAAAGGCAACGGTAGGACCAAAGACACACTCGGATTCTATGTTTCCAGTCTTTGGAAAGACAAAGCCAAAGATTGGAGTTCCTGCTTCTGCTTTGTCGCGCAGAGTTGCCAGGATTGACGACACTTATGGCTCTGATGACTTTATAGACCAGCCAGATGATGCGCCCACGGAACCGTCTGGCATTCCATCTGGTTCTTCAGATGATACTAATGAGGTCTATCCTGAGCCAATCATGCAACCGACTTATCAGCTTTTTGGCCCGGCTCCTGTTGATAAGCCAGAGGTAGCTCCTAAGGCCAAGTCAAAGTCGAAGGATACTGTTAGTCCATCCAGGCATGGAGGAGACGATGACTCCAGCTCTGGCGGACACAAGCAGAAGGGCAAAGATAAGGACAAGGGTGAGGGAAAAGATGACTCAGGGAGACACAACGGCGATGATGACGCTACAAAGTCTCGCAAGAAGCCTGAGGATTCGCCAAAGACATCTTCCAGCGTAGTAACTGATTCTGCATCTGTTACTACGACAAGCACAACCGCTCCTACAAGCTCACTTACAGGTGATGACTCAAAGGGCAAAGACAAGGGGAAAGGAAAAGGAAAGGGAAAAGGCAGACACGATTGGAGCGATGACGCCACAAAGTCACGCACCAAGACTGAAGACTCTCCCAAGACTCAATCATTTACATCGCCTACTGCTACTCCATCTTCCAAGAAGAGTTCTGGAAAACACACTGGTGATGACGATGCTGGCAAGTCACGGACCAAAGCTGAGGACTCTTCCAAGAGCAACTCCAAGAAAGGTTCCAAGAAAGGCTCAAAAGATGACTCCGAACCCAAACTCTCAAAAAAGGCCTTTGTAACCCATCAGTCCGGCACAACCTTTGACTCGAGCAGCCCCAAAGGCGGCGGCAAGACCGGCCCCGGCTACAATCCCTCCTTTGACGTCCCCAAGCTCAACAAGGGCTACATCCAAGCCATACCCCCAAGAGCCAGCACAATCAACAACAAGTCCAATCCAAGAGTAAAAGCACGACCACAACTGAACATAGAAAAGGTCCGTCACATATCCTCCTCCCTGCACAAGAGAGATGAAGAGAATGTACTGAGTCTCCGAGCAGCCGCGCCCTTCAACAGCGCCGCCATCGACCGCTCGAAATGGACAGTGACGTGCGATAGTGTCCACGAGGGAGACGATTGTAATAATGCCATCGACGGGAGAGTTGATACCATGTGGCATACCCAGTGGGAGGGCAGCGAACCAGTGCCGCCACATACTATCACGGTTGATATGAAGAAGAGCTACAACGTCAATGGTATTTCTATGATGCCGAGACAGGATAGTTCTGAGAATGGGAGGATTGCGCAGCATCAGGTGTTTTTGAGTAAGGATGGCAAGAATTGGGGTCAGCCTGTGGCGTATGGGAATTGGTTTTCGGATTGGACTGTTAAGTATGCTAATTTCGATACGCAGCCTGCGAGATTTGTGAGGCTTGTTGCTATCACTGAGGCAAATGGCAATCCTTGGACGAGCATTGCAGAACTCAATGTCTTTCAGGCAAATGACTATGTTCCCCCTCAGGCGTCTATGGGTGCTTGGGGTCCTACTATCAACTTCCCCATCATCCCCGTCGCTGGAACTGTTGATCCCAATACGGGCAAGGTCATGGTCTGGTCATCTTGGGCTAGGGATACCATGTCTGGTGGTCCAGGTGGTTTGACACTCACTTCAACTTGGGACCCAGCAACAGGTCTTGTGGCAGAGCGTCAAGTCACAGAGACAAACCACGACATGTTCTGCCCCGGCATTTCCCTCGATGGAAACGGTCAACTCGTCGTCACAGGCGGTAACAACGCTGAGCGCACAAGTCTCTTTGACCCAGTCAAACAAGCTTGGGTGCCCGGCCCCAACATGCAAGTCGCACGAGGCTATCAATCCTCCGCCACAACCTCAACCGGCAAAGTCGTCACCATCGGTGGATCATGGAGCGGCGGCGAGACTTTCAAGAACGGAGAAGTTTACGATCCGAAGAAGAAGACTTGGACAATGCTTAATAAAGCTGATGTTCAAAAGATGCTCACCAATGATGCTCAGGGTTTGTTCCGCTCTGATAATCATGCTTGGTTGTTTGGTTGGAAGAGCGGCACTATTTTCCAAGCTGGTCCCAGCACGAATATGAACTGGTACTACACTGAGAAGAAGAATGGCGATGTCAAGACTGCTGGTCAAAGGGGTTCTGATCGTGGTATTGCCCCTGATGCGATGTGTGGTAACGCCATCATGTTTGACGCAGTCAAGGGCAAGATCCTCACCAACGGTGGAACTCCGAATTATCAGGACTCTGATGCTACCACTGATGCCCACATCATCACCATCGGAAACCCTGGTACGAACGCTTCGGTCTCCTACGCTAGTGAAGGTCTTTTCTTCCCGCGCGTGTTCCACAGTTCTATTGTTCTTCCCAACGGCAACGTCTTCATCACGGGTGGCCAGCAATACGCTATTCCCTTTGAAGATTCAACGCCCCAGTTGCAGCCTGAGATGTATTACCCTGACAAGGATGGTTTTGAGCTCATGAAGCCCAATAACATCGTGAGGACATATCACAGCATCGCTCTTCTCCTCCCTGACGGACGAGTCTTCAATGGCGGTGGTGGCCTCTGCGGCGGATGTGACACGAACCACTTTGACGCTCAACTCTACACTCCTCCGTACCTTTACGACTCAAAGGGAAAGCTAGCCAAAAGACCAACGATCACTTCGGTGTCTGCGTCTACTATCAAGGTTGGAGGAACAGTTACTGTTCAAACTGGTGGAGCTGTTGTCCAAGCTTCACTTATACGGTACGGAACAGCCACCCATACTGTTAACAGTGACCAACGGCGTATTCCGTTGACGTTGACCAACGTGGGAAAGAATACGTATTCGTTCCAGGTGCCTAGTGATCCTGGTATTGCGCTCCCGGGATATTGGATGTTGTTTGTCATGGATAAGAATGGTGTGCCTAGTGTGGCTTCTACGATTAAAGTAACTGGTTCATGATGGCGTTTAGGATTATAGATTCTGATCATGTAGCATGATATTTTTATTATTTCTTACTTCACAAGTCTTCACTAACTCCAACTTCATTCCCTTGCGATGAACTCGCTTCCTCGGCGATTAAGTAAAGGAGCTCTTTTATATACTTAGCTTGACACGTAGCGGGGGAATACTCCCTCAACTTCTCGTCCCCCAGCGGCGCGTATTATTATTATTACCTGAAAACTCATGTAACCAAAATCTATGCTTGCTTTTTCTTGATTGTCTAAAGTTTGTAACTATTGGTCAGTATTTAGACGGTGATTGTTACGGCCGTGCATCTGCCTGTATCCGTGTATCGACTGCTCCTCCTGCCTATAGTACCTAGTCACTTAGTCTGTTCTATTTTGTTCTGTTCTGTTCTGTTCTTTCCTCTTTATTCTCTCCTTTCTTCCTCCCATTTTTCTTTTAACCACCTCATCACCTTTCCTTCACCAACAAAGGCTTCAGCTCTCGGCCAAAATCGTCTCTGATTCAAACATCAAGAAACATACTTCAAGCATCATACGGATTACCTCCCCAATTACCTGAGACAAGCTAAAATCTTTCTCATCCGACCAAGCCCAACGCGTATAATATAATCGCACTTGAATACATATCCCTAGAGGAATCTTCTCATACCATGAAATCAGTGCGGTACGCAATTGATCCCTATGGCGATCTCGAGGTCATCTCTTTGATTCCTGATATCCATAGGAAAGATATCCCTGGAGTCATCATGAAGTCGTTTCCTTTGATGCAACCTGCCGCGCATCACATAACGCCATTAGCCCTCCCTTTCAAAAATTCTCCTTCATTTTATTTCTTTATAGTAAATATAAGTTCTCTCTCGTCTTGGGATTCTCTACTTTTTGTTAACCTCAAACTTACTATCAATAAAACATGGCGGTCATCACCTACGACGTGGTCCCTGATGGGGATCTCATCATCATTCTCAAAGAGCCAAACACCGTAAATGTTATTCCTGACGTGTCCATCCGTCATCCGGGCAATCTTGTCAAATCTCGCTTCGAGGTTGACAATGACATCTTGAACCTCCCAGAGGTAGCATCTCAGCTTCCAGCAGTTGAGAACACGGGTAAGCATCTATCTCTTTGACTTGAGAGACATCATGAGCTAAACAGATAAGAAGATTCAGGTGAAGAAGAGGCTGTGATTCACATCCGGGTCTCATCCTCTCATATGTTGCTTGCCTCTCCCTATTTCGCCAAAATGCTGCATGGTCCGTGGAGCGAATCAACTGCTTCAGTTCCTCAACCTGCGCCCGAGCCCAAGGATAATAACTCAACAACTTGCGAGTCTCCCGGCATGCCAGCTAAATCGTCTGCTGAGCCTTCGTCTGAGAAACCTCCTGAGAATGCCTTTTCAAAAACTTCAGCGTCTGGGCTTCGCGAGGTCATTACGTACGGTTGGAATGCAGACGCGCTATTGGTGACGCTCCAAGTCATTCATGGTATGAATGACAAAGTTCCCCGAAATATCAACCTGAAGTTCTTTGCCCACGTCGCTGCGGTTGTCGATTACTATCAATGCGAGAAAGCCATGCAGCTTGCTGGAAGGTGGTGGTACAACAAAATGTACACCGCTCCAACGCGGTACGGGAAGCGATGCCTCGTATGGTTGTCTATTGCCTGGGTATTCGGGTGGGAGAAAACATTTTGCAAGTTGGCTCGCTTCATCATTGAACGCGGCGAGGGCTTATCCCTGATTACGTCCAATGGCCTCATTGTCACTCCAATCATCGGTTAGTACAAGCATTCGTATTATGGCATAATGCTAACTGTTCATCTAGAAAAGCTCGACAAAAAGAGGCAAGAGACCATTACCAAGTTCATGGCCAAATTGGATGAACTGGCTGAGGAGCTACTGGATGGTCGCGCGGGTTGCGACCACCGATGTTCTTCCATGCTGCTCGGGTCACTGATGCGCGAAAGACGCGACATGAATCTACTTGATCCTCCTCTGGTCAGCCCATACACCGGTTACTCTCTCTATGAGATTACCAAGAAGGTACTTTCTTTCCGTGTGATGGAATGGGGGTCCATCGACGGGATGCAGTCGGTCAACTTTCACCATTGCAACGTCATGAAGTTGATGGCACCGGTTGACGATGAAATTCAGAAGGACATCAGCATTTCAAAGATTTCTCATATCAACGAATTCTGAGCTGATAATTGTTTGTTTCTAATGTATCGTCTGTTGTAGCAGTATCCATGGACGCGACCCATTACTCTAAAAGAACTAGCTAGATAGACAGCACTTGTGGAAGTCATGGACAAATTTGGAACAACATTGATAGTTTGGTTGACATTTACCAAGACCAACATGTATGTATGAAACATGAGCAAAACAAAGGATCATCAATCGTCTTGCATGATGGTTCATGATGGCGTTTAGGGTTATAGATTTCTGATTATGTAGGATGATATTTTTCATGATATTTTCTCTCTCATAAGTCTTTACTGATTGAACCATCATCGTTCTCTACGAAGCCGCTTCGTCAAGGTTTACGTAAAGTACCTCTCCTATATATTTAGATTGATAGGATGGAGACAGGGTGATATTGTCCCTGCCTCTCGCACCCACCCCTGCAGCACGGACTATCATTACCCGAAAATTCAGCTTATGTTTTCTTTTTCTCTTCTCACTCCTCTCTCAATTGTCTACAATTGATGGCTATTGGTCGGTATTTAGAGTGTGGTGGTACAAGGCTGACGATTGTTTGGGCCGTGCATCTGCATCCATGTATCTCCGCCCCTTGCATACATACCTACTTATCATGCTCTCTCCTTTTTTTTTTCTTTCTGGAGAAAGGAAAACGTGCTCCCAGCAACTTACCAGATACCTCCACAATCGATTGTCTGAGACAAGCTGAAAAGCTTTCTCATCGGATCAGGTCCAACGCGTACTGTACAATAAAATCGCACCTGGGCACATCTCCCCAAAGGAACATTCTCACACCATGAAGTCAGTGCGGTACGAAATTGATCCCTTTGGCGATCTCGAGGTAGTTCTTTCATCTCCCGATACCCATATGGAAGTCATCCCCGAAGTCAACATGAAGCCGTGCCCTTTGATTCACGGCGGTCCAGATGATGATTCACATGATGGGTCAAGCGTTACTCCGGATGGTAAAGAAGACGAGTACAGCGATTCAGATGATGAGCCAAGAGATTCTCGGGATGATGGTGATGATGAAGATACAAACGACGAAGATGAAGACGAGCCCCAGCCTTCCATTGACCGCCTTCGCGATCTAGACATACTTTTCTTCGGCAAAGAGAACCCCCAAAGATCCGACAAGAAAGTTGAAATACGAATGCTCATATCTTCGAAACATCTTTATCTCGCTACCGATCTGGTCAAGGAAGAGAAACGCCGAGCATCTTGCGAGAGACATTTTACTGGCTGGGATGCAAAAGCGCTAGCCATCGTCCTCAATGTCATTCACTGTCGTTACCAAAGGGTGCCCCGAGAGATAGATCTCGACCTTTTCGCCAAAATCGCCATCATCACTGATAATTTCAAGTGCGCTGAAGCGCTGCAGATGTCGGCAGAAATGTGGGAGTCTGAGATTGATAGAAAGGTTAAGTGTGCCGACGGCAACTGTCTCATGTGGTTTTATATCTCGTGGGTGTTTTCTTGGCCAAATATCTTCTCCTCGATGGCAAAACGAATTGCAATGGAATATCAAGGTCCTGGAACCTTTGAGTTGAAGGACCTCCCTCTGCAGTGTTTTCTCGGTTAGTTGGCCCTTCCACATGTTCTTTTCTTTCGAAAGACCCCAAGCTCTTTGTTTCGCAAGATTACACAGACCACGACATATCTTGATGCGCGCCTAACTAAAAAAAATAACTAAAAAAAAAAAACATAGGAAAACTCGATGAACTAAGACGACAAAACATCCAAGAGCTTCTCTCAAAACTAAAGGCATTGCAAGACACTCTTTCAACTGAGGAGGGATGTCCTGCGGAGAAAACAATTGAGTGTACCATGGTGACTCTTGGCTGCCTGATGAGAGGAAAACACCAACTCTACAATCTGGACCCTCCGCTTGTCAGCCCCTTCACAGGTTATAGCATCAAACATCTCTGTAACATGATTGAGCATTTTCCTCAAGACAAACACTGGACAATACATGCTTTGCTGCCCAAACCGAAGCGAAGTTCAGCCCCATCAAGGCCTCCTTTGTCTCCAGAACCTGAAGGCCAATGTTCTGTCAAGGCTAGAATGGGCCCCGGCATGAAGTCAGTCAGGAAGAAGATTGAAGCTATTGGTCTGGATGATTTCAAGTCTGAATCTCCATAGAGATGGAACGAGTCACTATTGGACAGTCATCATTGCCTCTTCTACGTCATCTCTGAATCTCAATAGTGACCAGAATTAAATATTGTCAGACATGTCGTATGCCACGTCCTGATTATGAATACAAGCATTTATGTATTGAGCTTACTTAACGTGGATTGTGTTATCGTCCTCTATCGGGCGTATCATGGAAATACCTGTAAAAGAATACAGCTTAGGTACTAAAAATAAAACATATTGTTGATACTTGTTTTTACGATAAAATACACCCGGTATTGGTCTTGTTGGAGTGGTTGCGGATAAGTACGTCGGCAACTCTCACATGTATCAACCGTACGGTCCCGTACGGCTTCGTACGTGATGATAGTATCAAATATTGACCCAGGTCGAAATTAGCGCAAGCCCATTGGCCAAATCGAAAGAGGGGCTGAATCACTGAGAGAGTTAAATTTTACATTGCCCTTTCTCCCAGTTTTTTCTTCCATCGCAACGCCCTCCTGGCCAAGTTTTCCTCAACGCAATGAGATCCGTTTCTTGTGAGATCGACTCTCGCGGCGTTATTGAGGTCGTCCTTCAAGACCTAGACACCAAATAAACCATCCCGACAGTTATCTCTCTCGTGCCACCTCCTCCACGACGACGGAATAGGCCTCACGCGGAGGAGAAATGACGATGACGAGGAAGATGACTTTACAGTCAAGCTAAGGAACTTGGACAACTCGTTGTTTGGGACAAGCGACCCCCAAGACTCGGATAAAGAGGTTGATATTCGAATGCGCGTTTCTTCAAGCCATTTATGCCTCGCTTCTCCGGTCTTCGCTGCAATGCTGGACGAGTCTCGTGCACAACCGACAACCCGCGCCCGTGGGCCTACCACCGAAATCTCAGTCAAAGGTTGGGATGCGAAGGTTTTGGCTACCGTATTCAACATAATTCACTGTCGGCACTATCAAGTACCTCGGCTCGTGGATCTCAAGTTCCTCACAGATGTCGCCGCCATCGTCCACCACTTTCAATGCGTCAAAGCTGTACAACTCTTGGTTGAGCTATGGTTGTCAAACCTTGGTCCAAACAACGTACGTTACATGAACAGCAAATGCCTGATGTGGCTTTTCAACTCCTGGGTCTTTTCAAATCCGGACAATTTCTCGCGCTGTGCAAAGCTGGTTCTAGAGGAATATCGAGGACCTGGTACCGTTGAGCTACATGATCTTCCCCTGACAGAAGTCCTTGGTACGTATTCCCAGCGAACGCACCACCACACTTAACTAATGACTTTAGACAAAATTGACGAGATGCGAGTTGTCTTGATACAAAACGTGATTACGGGTATCGAACAACTAGAGGAAACTCTCACCGCTGAAAACGGCTGCCCAGAGGCCGGGTCAGTTGAGTGTACTACAATGGCACTTGGCTGTCTGATACGAGGAAAACGCATGCTTCAAGAAGTCGAGAGCCCATACGACGAAATTACTATTTGGCAAGTATTGACGATATTGAAACAGATTCCCAAAAGAGTAGGGTCGCATCAGCACGAGAGTGTTGGCCAGAACTGCACTACGTATGCGAGACTACGGCCGGTTATCGACAGAGTCAATGAGGAGGTTGATGATATCGATTTAAATTATTTTCAGTCTTGAAAACTCTCATTCTCTGTTTGAATGGTGGTTACATTGAAATTTGTATTGAGCGTTAGTCTCCTGTTGCTCCTTATCTATCTGATACCCTCAAGAATAAACTGTATTCGTTCTCAGGGCCAGCATCTAATCACATTACGCCACTGCTTGGAATTTCTCGTGAATCATATCCCATTATTGGAGTCGCCAGCTCCTGGCAGTGTCGTAGCTGTGCAGCTGTTTTGACCCTTGCAGGCAGAGCACCTCGCTTTCTCGGCCAGCCATGCGTCTTAAAGTTTTCTCCTCTCTTTTGTTTTGATCTTCTCTTCTTCCTCCTCACACCGAAGCCTCTTCTCCCACCTTTGGTTTCTTTCCTCTTTCTAGGCTGCGATCTCAGCCACCACACCATCATGCCAACCATCACGCATGTCATAGACCCTGATGGGGACCTCTTCATCGTTCTCAAGGAACCAAACACAGTAGCTTTGACGCCCGATGTCGCTGTTCACGCGTGTTCTGAGGCTGATGCTCAAATCCGGGCCGAGAGGAAGGAGATAATTCTTCCACCTATGTCTTCTACTCTTGCAGCTCCTGAAAACACAGGTAAAAATATCCATCAACATGAACAAATGCCGAAAGCTAATAGAAAAACACAGATGATGGCCGCCCCTTGATGTTCTTTTTTCGGGTCTCGTCACGTCACATGGCTCTCGCGTCCGAGGAGTTCCAGAGAATACTCAAGGGACCGTGGGAAGAGTCCCAAGTACAAGATGCGCCAACCTTGGCTGACACCGATTCTTTGGGTCAAGCTGATTCTACTATTCTTGCAACAGAAACATCTAAATGGGGTTCTCACGCCCTTTGCAACATTCTCAGCATCATCCACGGCCGGTGCCGTGATGTACCACGACAAATCAGCCTTTTCCACTTCGTTGACATCGCTGTCATTGCCGACTATTTCCAATGCGCCGGGGCTTTGGAGCTCGCTGCTGAGTTATGGCGTAACTCGATGGAAGGTCCACCTGAGAAGTACGGTGTAAAGTCTATCATGTGGCTCTACATTGCCAAGGTGTTTTCTTGGTCCAACCTGTACTCTCAGATGGCCAAGCTGGCCCTGGAGCATGGCCAAGCTATCCAGCGTTCTGTCGAAACCTGGGATCTTCCTGTTGGTGCAATACTTGGTCAGTAGTTACTTGGTGTAGTGCTGTGGTATGATCACACTAACCATGCTGCAGAGCGAATTGGTCATAAAAGACAAGTCTTGACGGACCGGGTCCTTGGGAAGCTCGACAGCCTGGCGGATGACTACGACAACAATGTCATTGGTTGTAATCCCAAATGCCGAGCCCTCATGAAACGACTCCTCAACTATGAAAGAGGCAAGCTCAAAGGAATTCATCTCATGGAAAGCCTGTCGATAGCTACTCTCATCGACGGAGTGAACAATTTCAACACAATCACCTGTCGTCCAGATTCGAGGCTGGTATGCAATGCCAAGGGCCATATGCAGGAAACTATTGAGAGTATTCAGGAGGAGCTGAAGGAGCCCTTCACTCTGGACTCTCAAGCTTAAAGGCACCAAAAGAATGTTTGTTTCTTGTGTCATGGCCGATATATAGGCATTCATGGGCAGGCTATATGTACTCAAAAGGATGAACGGTGATCAGTGGAATCAGGGGAAAGCGTAGAACAGGAGACCCAGGTTGAGCGGCTTCGTCCTCTATGGCCTGTATATCTGTAACTCCCGGCAAATCAAGATCATAAACTTACTTCTGACTCCTTGATCATTCTTGAGATAAACTTATCAACTCCTGACCAAGTTCATCCAAAGGTTTTTCTAACTCCTCCGTCTTCGCAAGTAGCTAAATCGTTGAAGTCTGAACTTCCAGCTGTGTTTGCCGGTGTCGGCCTGAGAGGATTTCACTTGCCAGTGACACACACTGAATAACGGGCCGGGAGCCAAAGCAATAACCAATTCGTGAGAATTTCAAGTCTCCCGCTCCTTGTGAGTTTTCTCTTCTTTACAAACAAAAAAAAAAAAAAACCTCGCCTCGGGCGTCCGGCTTGTTTCTTCTCCCTTTATCTCCTCAACCTGTCGACCTCATCCGCAACAGAGCAAAGAACACGCTTCTGACAATCGTGTCTTCACCATGAATTCTGTTTTTTACGTTATAGACCCAGATGGCGATGTCGAGCTCGTGCTGAAAGAGCCAAACTCTCTTGATGTCGTTCCACGGAAAATCTTGCATGGAGATTCCACCAGTCACAGCCCAATCAACGACTTGTATTTCGGAAACGATGCCTTGGGAGGCAGATACACAATCTTTGACAAATTCGACGGTAGTAAATATGTTGAAGTTGAAGGCGTTCGCAAGCCCCTCGAAGCAATTCCCGGCGAAGTTCGAATGAGGGTTTCCTCAAAACACTTGATGCTCGCCTCCAAAGTGTTCCGCATCATGCTCGATGGCCCATGGGCTGAGGCTTCTCTGGCTTCTTCTCAATCCGGACTTCGTGAGATCTCGACAAGTGGGTGGGATGCGAAGGCTCTGGCCATCTTGCTCGACATTATTCATGGACGCCAGTATTCAGTTCCCAGGGAAATCAGCTTCAGTCTTGTTATTCGAATCGCCACTATAGTGGACTATTACCAATTCCACGAGAGTATATCATTCATCAGTGATATGTGGCTTAGGGGCATCAATGAATACTGTGACTCATCTGACTACAATGGGGAGACGTTGATGAATATATATCTAGCATGGGTCTACAGGGATGGTGGGTTATTCGAATGGGAGTCACAGTGTTTCTTGGAAAATAGTCAGGGTTCTGGCGAGTTTGCACTCCAAGATCTTCCCCTTGGAGGAGTTCTTGGTACGTTTCTTGGTGGCCCGCCTGGCTTGATATACAATAAGAATCAAGGCACTAACAGCATGGGTTCAGGCAAATTGGAAAAAGTGAGACAAAGCCTACTCAGTCGAGTCTTTAAGGGGTTTGATGACCTACGCGAAAAACTCTGTGTCGAGGACCAATGCCCTGGTTTGGGTTTGCCCGGTTGCTCATCTATCCTGCTTGGGACGCTGATGCGAGAGATGCGCGTGTGGCAGAACGATGGGGTGCCCAAGACCGCTAATTTCGACGGGGTTAGCATTGCTGAGATGCGAGTCAGGATAATGGATATTCCAAAACCTGAGCCACTCTACCAGAACGGTGTTTCCCATAACCCCCCTACCGGTACCCAAACACATCAGCCTTGCACATGTACCATTCAGTCGCGAATACAGCCAGTGATGGACAGAATCGATCGTTCCATTGTGAAATTCAATCCGTGGAAGATCAAAGGCTGGGAAGATGATTAAAGCTCTTTAAAACTTTTGACTGGAATTCAAGATCAGAATTAGATGGAGGCCGCAGACTTGAACCAGAGTTCAGGAGACAAATATGTATTATTCATGTATAAAGTTTTATCCTTTCATGTCTCTTTGTGCCTGTGATCTTCTGTTAGCCCTATTTTTCCAAATTTGAGGCTGGATTTAAGGAATTTTATGACTATCATTACCTCCTGATGACCCTGAGGTTTCCTAATATTTTGGTTTTTGTCTAAAAACACAAACCGCACGTACGCATATTATTATTATTTTTTTTTTCATCTATACATGTGGATCCTGCCCAATCACTTGTTGTTTGCTCGTGTAGATTGATTCCGTTTGCTTGCCGTGACGAACAGTTGCATATCACTCAACGTACCTTGTGTTGGCAGCCTACTTGGCATGGACTTCTTTTCTTTCCCGTTATTTTTCTCATTCTTCACCCTAACAGAAACCTCGAGATACAGACGCAGAGAAGGCCTTTCAGATCAGCCATCATGGAGTCCCTCTTGAATGAGATTGACCTTGGTGCCGATATCGAGCTTGTTTTGAAAAGCCCAAACTCTCAGCAAATTGTGCCCGTTATTTCCCCTGTCAAAGATGGCCAAGATGCTAAGCAAGACCCAAAATTCGAAAACCCACCGTTATTTGGAAATTATGGCATATTTGACGATCTTAACTTTGTTTTTGAAACCGAATCCGGAGACGTTCAACCAGTCGTCAAAGAGGTCCGGTTTCGGGTTTCCTCACGACATCTCATCCTAGCCTCTCGCACTTTTCGTTCCATGCTCGAAGGGCCCTGGAGCGAAGCAACATCTTCTTCCAACAACTCCATCCGTCAGATCTCTGCCTCTGATTGGGATGCAGTGGCTTTTGCTGTTGTGCTTGATATCATCCACGGTCGTCATCGAGAAGTCCCGTATCAAGTTAATCTGGGACTTCTGACTCGTATCGCAACTATAGTCGATTATTATGAGTGCCATGAAGTCGTTCAGATCTTCGCTGACGGTTGGATCGGCAGCATGTACAGCCCTTTCCCGAACACGTACTCCAACGAAGCTCTGATGGGGCTTTACGTCTCTTGGGTTTTCTCTGCAAAGAACATACTATCCTCTATCATAAGGATCATTCTGAAGCGTTCTGATGGTCTGTTGGAAATGGATACAAAGGACCTCCCCCTTGCTGGAATTCTCAGTCAGTCAATTCTCCCACATCCAGATAAATTGGACATGCTGACAACATGATAGACATGATTGATGCCACGAGACAAGAATTCATCGGCAGAATTCTGGCAGGCCTGCACGAGCTTCACGACGAGCTTTCTAACGAATCTGGTTGTGCTCGACACAATTCATCGGAATGCTCCTCCATAACGCTTGGTAATTTGGTGCGGGAGCAACGACGAATGGATCGACTAGACCCTCCTCTCGTTGCTCCTTACCAGGGCTACGCCATCACGAATGTCATCGAAATGGTAAACAACGTTCCTGAGTCTTGTGTTGTACAGCAAACGAATTACTATGGCCACTATAGATATGAACATGAGGGCGGTAACATGTCAACATGCAGTGTCAAGGTAAGAATGAAGCCAATTCTTGACGCCATTGAAAAAGAGATGAAGAGTTTCAAGTTGCGCCGCTGAGCTTCAACACCAAGCAGAAACATGAAACGTAGTGACTGGAAATGTACGGCCAGAAGGAATATAGTGGTTACCTGCTGTAGCCTCAAGCAAAGCAAAGCAAGGCGAGGTGTACCTGTGACAGTTTAACTCTTTATCTTTTGTTTAGACCTCTTCATACTGAGATAGGCCCAAATCAAGTCTTCGTTTGTAGAGTTTCATGAGTGCCGTACCCTCTGACATGTCTTTTATCTGTTATGATAGCCATTTTCTCGGGGACCGACCGTAACCCGAGGTTGTGAACTCATTCGGGCTAAGAATCGTTGAGGTGGTAGATTTCTGGGAGTCAACAAATCTTAGCCCGTGATTTAAGGAGATTGTGTAATAGCTCATCCTACGATTTGCCTAATCCTTACTACCAGAGCCGTGTTCTTTTGGAATCTCGTAAATTGACCATACTACGTATGTTTGGAAGTGCCAGGCAGTCTTTCTTTGGTTGACCGTAATGTAGGTTATGATTCAGACGGAACAAACCAACCTACGATCCTGAAAACATCTTCAGTTGTGGGAGCAAGATCATAGATGATGCCATACAACATGCACTGCGGGGCTGCTGGTTAGCCAATAGAGAGAGAACTTCTCGGCGCCCATGATTAAGGGTATGGTTGTCAAGAAACGTGGAATAGGGGAAGAAGAGGGAAGTAATTTCGGCGTCAAACGCAGGCTGCTAAGGCATGCAGACGTAGCCCGTGACAGATATGCAGTTGCCCGTCACTGGGGGATGAAGTAAATAAAATCTTCCTTTAGACCTCTTCTTACTGAGTCAAGGCTAAGCTTAGGCTTCGTATATGGGGTCTAACAAGTAGCTTACTGCCTGGTTTGGCGCATTCTTTTCAATGGTAATATCCTCGTGCTATTTCTGCTCCTTACACGCATGCAATGTTTGGCAGTGCCAGCCAATCTTTGCTTGACAGTGGGCAGTTCCTTACTCAGACTAAACAAACCCAACATCTGCCATCTCCAAAAACATTTTCTCCTCTTCCTTTCAACAACCACACCCAAAAATCAGAATAACAACAAACTCTTCATCGCATTGCAAATGACCGCGGATACCGACATGAAGTCTATATCTTACGATATAGATCCAGGTGGTGACATCGAACTGGTATTGAAAACAAAGAACGAGCAGAATGTCGTGCCACACATTTCTTTCTGTCCCACATTTGGTCTTCGCGTTGACAAGACTGGTTCCCTGGAGTTTTCCCAGCCGCCTTGCCTAGGTCGATATCACGTCTTCAAAGAGCTCTACTCGTGGAGCTGGCCGGAAAGTGAGCCTTCGGATACAAGCGCAGATTACATTCGACTAGAAGTTGAAGTTCGCATGAAAGTCTCTTCCCGACATCTTATTCTTGCCTCTCGCGTTTTCAAAGCCATGCTTGAAGGGCCTTGGAGTGAAGCAACCTCATCGTCACAACCTATTCGGCAGATATCGACAGAAGGATGGGATGCCCTTGCTCTTGCCATAGTCATGGACAGTTTGCATGGGCGTCACCTTGAAATCCCAAAAAATATCAGCATTCAGCTCCTGGCTCATATGGCAACTATTGTTGACTACTACCAATGTCGCGAGGCCCTACATTTATGTTACAATATGTGGGCCGATGATGATGCTCACAAAGGAGCTGCACTACCGCAAAGTCTATGCTCAAGGTCCTTGATCTGGCTGTATATTTCATGGGTGTTCTACGCTGAGCCAACATTCCACAAGATGGCAGTTATTTTTCTGCGATATAGCAACGGACAGTCTGAAATTAAGACCTACCAGCTTCCTCTCGGTGGTATTATCAGTGAGTCACTCCGCAGCTCGAATATATGATGGGTGTTCTAATGATATATTGGCAGGCAAGATCGACGGTATGAGACAGAAGCTCATCAACAGAGTCATAAAGGCCCTGGACTCTCTCCAGGAAGAAATGATGGAAGAAGAAGGCTGCGTTGAGGAGCTGGATTCTGAATGCACCGCCGTGATGCTCGGAATGTTGATGCGAGTAAGGCGTCATTATGCACCCTGGTATCCAACTCTCGTCACCCCTTTTGTTGGACACAATATCACCGGAGTATGCAATGCGATCAAATGCATGTCTACACCAAGGTCGCTGCACCATGGCTGCATAGAAGATCTCTGCGGCTACGATAACAGCAGCAATCCGCACCCCTGTACCATTCACGGAAGAATGAAGCCGGTCTTGGCGGAGATAGAGAGAACGATTAAGCATTTCAGTCTGACTAATCTCTATTCCTGAAACTATGATAAAGAGAAGTTGGGTTATGGTCGTTTCTCCCTCGAAGACGTTCGGCATTGCCCGTGAAAGGGGTATCAGGGGACAAGCAAACACAGGGAAAACAAGAATGAGCAAAGGGATGCGATATGTGACTCTGAAAAGGATTCGGGGGATTTAGACAATATAATGCATTATTCATGTAAACTGTTCATCTTTCAACTGCAACCATGATCCACAGGACTCAACCGCCCATCCAGTCCTGCAGGGTCTTTATCCAAGAATGCAGTGCCAGATTATACACCTCAACCATACTTCACCACTTCCTACCCAAGACATACTCCAATTCATCGATAGGTATCGCGTTGTCCAGCCTCAGCCTCCATCTGAGCCTTACGCGCAGCGTTGAGAGCCTTGAGCTTGGCAGTTCCGAAGCCTAAAACACCATCTTCCTGGTTATCACCCAACCAAGGCTTCTTAGAATCACTGAGCATGCTACCAGTAACAAAGTAGACAAGCTGACCAATGATGATAAGAACAAAGGCAATGGGGTACAGGAAGTGAATGGTGTAGCCAAAGACCCGGATACCAATGATGACACCCCAAAAGTTGGCAGTCAACAAAGAGATGTTGAGGAAAGCCGCACTTCCCATGCGAAGCATGACGGGCACAAGAATGTAGAAGATGTTCAGGCACAGAGTGTAACCGATGATCCAGCCGATAACCTTACCGTTCCAGGTAGCGTTATCGAAAGAGTTTCGGTCGAAAATGGCAGCCTGGACACCGTTGATGCACATACCAAACAGGCCCAGGAAAGACAGAACGTGGTACAAGTGAGCCCTGGACACGAGCCACTCCTCGAAGACATTGGTAGTACCGTAGAGAGTAGCACCGAGAAGGGCGAACAAATCACCCTTGACCATATCAATACCGTTACCACCATTGGTACCGCTGATGTGGTCACTGGCGATCAGAATACCCATACCACCACAGCAGACTACAATACCAATGATCTGAAAGATTCTGTAGCGGACCTTGAGGAGGAAGAACGAAATGACCACAACGCAGACAATAGCCCAAAAGTTAATGAGCTGCGCTGACAAGACGTTTGTGTATCGGTAAGCCAAAACAGTAAAGTAGTTTCCCTCAACATCCAAAAACGCCATGATGAGATACTTCCACCCATCCTTGATCGCAATGTGCCACCAGCCCTTGAACCCATCTTTCCACAAAAGCACAGGTGTGTAGATGAGAAACATGAGGATGTAGTTAAAGACGGTCTGGAACGCGGGAATGTTGGTGCCAGCGTTGGCGAGGAAGCTGGTAAAGGTGTTGGTGGCCGTGATGCACAGCGCGAGAACTTGGCCAAGTGCGAGGACGATCCAGAAGTCAATCGTGGTCAGGTAGCTGTACCAATGGACGGACTTGACTTCGAGGGTGTGAATGCCCTGGCTGACGGCGGCATCTTCGTTGGTCGCGATGGAGGCTTGGGTTGCGTTGGCGGTTGGACCCTTGGAGTCGCCCTCGGAGGGGTTCTCGGGGGTGTTGACGGCGACGGGTTGACTGGCCGACATGATTATCGTAGGTTTATTCGAGGGGTAATGTATAAATATCTGTTGCCAATGTTAATTATCGCATTATATTCGCGGTGTCGCAATCAATTGCGCTGTGGCGCAACATACCTCGTAAACCTATCGCAAAGTAATGAATCGCTGGATAATCCAGTAAAAATATAATTCTCTTCAAATGAAGTCTTTCTATCGTCTCCGGGTGCAGCAAGCGCAAAGACTCAAAGTCGCTCGCTGGTGTTCTTAAGAACTGATGCGGCACATGTAACTCTGTGCCGGTATATATTTGTTGTAGGAAGCCGAGTTAACAGAGGTCAACATGAGCTGAATGAAGTCGCGAGAGAGATGTTGGTGTATTTGAATGCGCCTACTGAAAGTGCGCAAGATGTCTTGGTCTGGAGGCGAGGTTGATCGACACGGAGACACCGTTAAAACAGCGATGATCTTTAGGAGCAGCTAAACAGAGGAGAAGCTAGAAAGTCCAGGTCTTTTATTCTTCAATCATCTGCAATTTTTTTCCCTTCTTTTTTTCACTACAGCGTGTTCTAGCTCTCCCAATTGGATCAGCTCTTCATCGGGATCCACGATTTATCGGGAGCCAAGAACTGCCGCTAGACTTAGTCGGGTCAAAGGTCCTCGATCAAGGCCAGTGGGTGGCGTCTTCAGTGGGGAGGACGGCGGCTGCCGGGGGGTCAGAGCTCCTTGTGCAGGGGATATTACAGTGCTTACAGAAGGGTGCAGAAGACGGACATGAACATGTGAAGGAATGATACTAATATTGGATTCTGTTATAGCAAGCCCTTAAAAAAAAACAATGAAGTGAATAGATATACACTGAGGTAATCAAGAAACTCAATGCCAATCTTGACTGAGATCAATGTTACTGTGGCGCTACAGAACTGACCTGAAGGAGGGTCACCAAAAGTCTAGGCTTGTCCTTGGGGGGAGGGAGACGGGAATTGAGATGAGGTGAGGATGGTGGGTAACCACGTGGGGGTAGACAAGACAAATTCGCCGAAATGGAACTATCGATTTAACTGGTATCGAATCATTTCTTTTGTCTTGGTCATACTCTAATTTACAATTGTAACTGTAACTCTCTGTCTTTTGAACGCTGATATGAGTATTTGTGTAGTTCATCCAATACGCAGAGCTTTAAAGTTGAGCGGAACGAGCCGCATGGTGTTATCCGTTAAGCGCGACAGAGCTCTAAATTCCCCGACCTGCGAAGGTTGTTGATGAAAGGAATCCAGGTCGTCCTGTCAAGCTTTTTTGTTGACGGGCAACCATCATGAAGCCATGCGCTTACAGAATAGCCCAATAGTTGTAGTATGTGACCAGTTCGCCTTAGTCTCGCGGGCGATTTATGGCTTGGATAACGCATCAGACATGGCTGCCCGTACTGTCTTTGCTATCCAGACATTGATCCTTGTTGTACTATCCGTTTCTTCCTTTCTTTCTAACCCCGGTTAGCAACCTTATTCTTCTGATACGCTGGGTAAACACTGGCATACGAGATAGGAGTGAAAGTTGAGGAGCTGTTGACGTTATTGCGGTTGGTGCCAATGGCTCACGCTCTGGCAGAGCCGTCAACTCTCGAAGCAACAAGTTGGAACAGTCCTTTTCTGAGTTTATATGGAGTCGCTTTGATACGCTGGCTGTATTCAGCTTTCCTGTGGAGTGTTAGTTGGATAGCTTCAGCTGTCGATGCATCTGCAGTTTGGTGAACAGCCTTACCAGAATTCGTCGTGGATGGAGACCCCGAAAGATCAGTGTTTGACATTTCTTAGGTAAACCGGGACTTTTATTACGTTCAAAGGATATGAAGGAGAGGTGAAAGCTTTTTGACGATGCATTTGCCTGGGCCCAGGATGGACAAGCAGATGCTCCGATGTCCGATATGCTGACACGACGACTTGGCTTAATAGTTTAAAAGATGCTCAAAAATAATTTGGAATCAGAGCCGTCTTCGTTTCAACATTTACACATAGAATGGAATGAAGAACGGCTTTTTATAGCTCGAGACTCTGCTTACATTGAAACCCGGGTTGTTGGCCGTCAACTTATACCGGGAGACGGGAGACACAGCGGCCGGTGGTGGGGCATCCGGCGCAACTCGTATTTCTCGTACTGGCGGAAAAGATCCACTGTAAGAAACATCCGACCTATCGTATGCTGTTTTGTTAAATGGCTGCTTGGCTTCGCGTTATCATCCCAGATACGGGAGGTATTCTGCTTGAGCCGCCGATACCGAAATACGGATATTCTAGTGTAAGTGATGATTCAAGTTCATGATGATACTTGTTTGAAGGACAAGGCTTATAGTTTGATTCAGATGAGGCAAGTGTTTCCAGGAGCTTGGTTAGATTAAACAGGTTCATTGACTCAGGTGAAGACCTTGGGGCTTCACCATTTCGGGTTGAATCATGATACCTATATCGCCATGAGTGTATGAAATAGTCTATGTTCATGCAAGTCATCGTCTACTCTGCTCGTGCCCACTGCTCTTCTTCCAAGTCACTATACTCATGTTCACTGCATCTTCCTTATAGAAGAGTCCTCAGGTAACTATCCCCTCCTCATGACACCCGCTGAAACTTGTGTCACGAGTTATAGCCTCAACAATGTTAGGAATGGCGCGTCCTCGTGGTCCAGGCAGCGGACCCGCTGATGTGCGCTATCGACTGGACGTGACCCCTTGCGGGGAGACACTCAGCCATTCCCATTTGCTGATAAGCTTCCATGCCAACAATATTAACCAATCACGGCATTCATAGCCTTGTTGTCCCTCAGGGTCCCCTCCAACGTCATTCAACCGTGCGTCTACCTTATCATACTTCGTCCATTCGAGCCGAATTCGGCCGCCTTCTTTCTTCTTCATCCATCAAAACAAGCGGTTTCATCCTCTTGTTCAACACTGTCACTCAGCTTCTTGTTACATAACGCCACAATGATTCTCCGGAGTAAAACACTCGCTGCTGGTTCAGCGCTGGTCGCTGTTGCTCATGCGTCGCAACCTGGAGCTATCGCGCCTATCCCAGGTCCCATGAGAGACCTTACTTGGGGTCAGATCAACTTTATCCATACAACTGATACTCATGGCTGGATTGGCGGTCACTTTCAGGAACCCCAATACTCTGCCGATTGGGGTGATTACATCTCTTTCACCAAACACATGCGCAAGCAAGCCGACGATCAAGGAAGCGACCTTCTAGTCATCGATACCGGCGATCGCATTGAAGGCAATGGCTTGTACGATGCATCAACCCCCAAGGGTCTTTTCCAATACGATATTTACGCTGAAGCTGACGTCGACATCCTCTGTACCGGCAATCACGAACTTTACAAGGCCTACTCGGCAGACAAGGAACACAACACCACCGTTCCCAACTACAAGGGCAAATACCTTGCCTCTAACCTTGACTACATCGATTTCAAGACCGGCGACCGCGTTCCACAAGCTCAGCGCTACAAAAAGTTCAAGACGAAGAACCAGGGCTTTGAGATTGTTGCTTTTGGCTTCCTTTTCGACTTTACCGGAAATGCCAATAACACTGTTGTCCAGCCTGTGGAAGATACCATCAAGGAAGATTGGTTCCAGGAAGCGATCCGAGAGAAGCCCGATCTCTTTGTTGTCATTGGTCACGTTGGTCTTCGCATGGAGGAATTCAAGACCATCTTTACAGCCATTCGAAAACAGAACTGGCATATCCCCATTGCCTTCTTTGGCGGTCATGCGCACGTCCGCGATGCTGTTCAATATGACTCCATGGCTTTTGCGATAGCCAGCGGTCGATACTTTGAGACAATCGGATGGATGTCTATTGATGGTATCAGCAAGGGCAGCACCAAGGAGGTTGAGGTCGCTGCCTCTCCCACCTTTACTCGACGATATATCGACAACAACCTCTACGGCTTACACTACCACACTGGTCTGAACGACTCTACTTTCCCCACTGCAGATGGCAAGAGAGTTACTCAGATGATCACTCGGGCTCGCAAAGCACTTCAACTCGATTACAAGTTTGGTTGTGCGCCAAAGACACTTTGGATGACCCGAACCAAGCACACCGATGAGGATAGCATTTACTATTGGATCCAGAACCAGGTCCTACCCGATATCGTTACTCGCAAGGACCGCAAAGACAAATCCAGATTGGCCATCTTCAACACTGGCGGCATTCGATTCGATATCTTTAAGGGCCCTTTCACTCGGGATAGCACGTACACTGTCAGCCCCTTTACCAGTGGCTTCAGCTACATCCCTGATGTCCCATACAAGGCTGCTTCCAAGGTCATCGACCTCCTTAACAGCGCTGGAAGAATCTTTGCGGAGCATGGTGCAGATGCTAAGTTCATGGCTGTCCCTGAACAGGCGTTCCCCGCTCCAGCCATGAAAGCTATGTTTGAGGCCAATAAGGAGGACGAGGATGAGAAACGTCTAGAACTCAGGAGTTTCCTTGACAACCCGGACTTGACCTCTGGATATACTACCAACGATGACATTGGCACTGATGGCGACGATACGGTTCACGAGCCTATCAAGTTTTATGAACAGCCCAACTGTATCCAGGCTGAAATCAACATGCCTGAGAAGGGTGATCCTGAGACAGTTGACTTTGTCTTCCTTGACTTTATCCAGCCTTGGATTATCCCGGCGCTAAAGTTTGCTGGCGCAGGCGATTACAGCGATGCTGATGTTCAACAATACATTGACGGTATTTTTACCTACCATATGGCGCAGTGGATTAGCAAGAATTGGCAGGGTGATTGCTAGATATTTATACAGATAGATGAAATCGGGATGCCCGAAGGAGTTATTGACATTTAGGATAGCATAGTTAGAGCATGTTGGTTATTATTGATATTAGATTGAACATAGTCACATATTCGCCATTTCCTTTCAACTTGAATCATGTGAGGGGGTCATTACCGTGCACAACTGCGGCGTGGCAGTCTAATTATAGGTCAAGCTGTTGCAAGTCATGATAAGTCACAGTGATGATTCGAAAAAACAAGTCAAAGGCAATGCAGTAGATTGAAAGTGCATGCTAAATGCCTATATATGTATGTATACCCAACCAGCTATGTGCCATCTAATGTGAATTCTAAGGAAAGGACCTCATGCAAGGCATGAAACAAGAAAAGATCAAATGCAGAAGTTCAATTCCAAACCGAACTCAATCTCAAAAGCCAGTATCAGACCCAAGATAGATGATGTTGTAGAGAGTCTTGAGAACCAGTGACTCCCATGGCTATCAAGTCACAGTCCAAAGACCGCTTAAGCCTGAGGGAACTTGAATCCAGGAGGGACACAGTAGGGGCTAGCGCTCTTCTTGTAGAAGACGCAAGAGGTCTTGGGGGGGCAAGCACCGGCGATCTATTATTCACTCATTAGTATCGTTGTATATATTGTGCTAGAAGATGTTGATACTTACAACCCACTTGCCGGTGACATCGCAGACCTGCCAGCCAGTCTTGTCAGGAGTGCAAGAGTAAGTTCCAGGCTTGCAGCCCTTGGAAGAAGTGTCGAGGGGAGTGGCAGCAGCCACGGAGGCGAGGGCAGCGAGGGCAATGGCGAACTTCATGTTTGCGGTTGTTGCTTTTGTTTTTCTTAGAAGAAAGTTATATAGAGCGAATGTTGCTTGTGAGCGAGAGTGGTAGTAGAAGATGTTTGAGTTGATGAGGATGAAGAGAAAAGATGGGATCTAGAGGTCAGGAAGGGGAGTTTATATACTTGAATTCTCGTGTATGTAGCTCTACTCATGACAGTCAAGTTTCTATTCTTGACTTTCAACTCTAACTTACACGAGCTGACAGTGGAGGCCATGCCCTCCTCGGAAGTCGGCCTCAGTCCTAGATTCATGCTATTCTCTCCCCGTGGAGAGATGGGAGATCGACTTGGTGTTGGTCTATACGAGGCTTACTTGAGAATGTGACGATGCACAAGGCAGTCCCCTTGGTTTCCATTATTCTAGCTCGTTCGTACTAAATCGCAACGTTAACTTGTCAATGGAGCTACGCCGGGAGTGGCATTTCGGATTCGGTTTAGGCAAGCCACTTACACAACATCACTAGATAGTCACACGATCTGAACTTCCAGCCCTACAAATGTGGTGTTACAAGAATAGTTCACAATTATACAGTGCCAAAACCAACTACTTCTTCTGTATTTCTATACTATCAACAGCACAGTATAGCATCATGTAATTCATGATATGATACTGCAATAACCTCATGATGTTGTACCATGAACTGACATAATACAACACCAAAAGAGTCAATATCCTGCGCCCATCCAACCAAAATCACTCCTCCTAAAAATAAATCCCGAAGCAACCACCATATTCTTACCCCGCAAAAAGAAAAAGAAAAAAAAAAAGCCCAACCCGAAACATGCTCACTGCTTATTCGTCCCTGTAAGCCTCTTTCGTGTCGGAGGAATTAATTACGTTCATTACTGGCATAAACCGTTTGCTCATTGGAAAATGAAAATAGATGCCTGTTGATGTGGTCGCACGTTTCAGCCTCGTGATCTTTTTTCCAAGCGAGCTGAAATATACATGATTGGGTTAGTATATTGGGATGGTATAGATGAGGAGAATGTCAAATATGCATTGAGTAACCCGTGTATGCCGAAACTATCCCAATCTCCCCACCGTCAGCTCGAGTCCTAGAGTTTGGTGAGCATAATCATGTTATACGAAGTATACGCAGTGCAAGTATATGTCTAGTTGCAGTTAGTGATACGAGGAACAAGCAGGGGAATCCATGTCCTGACAATACACCAATCACTCAATTTCACTTACAACCACCAACACTCACTCTTATTGAAAATGGAGGTTGAGAATATTTCGGCTCGTCGCCTCCCGCATCTTGTCTTTCAGCCCCGACTACGCCGTGGCGCCAAGCCGGCGATGCTCCGCCCACCGGTGCCTACGAAGATCCCGATCTCGGCCGTTTAAGCTGACAGGCAGATTTAGCACGTGGCTTGAAACTGTGGCATCTCTTTTGGATCGTTACATTGTGAGGCTGACACCCTTGGGCTAGTCATCTCCATCTGTCAACGGAAACATCACCGGCATGACGTGGAGCGGTAGATACTGTTTCCATTTACAGCTCATAGTCCAATATTCTCCTCCCATTGGTTGCGTCTAGTGATTAGCCTCCAGATATGACATGCCCTCTCTTTTTCATTCCCTTCAGCCCTCCCAAGTCCTGTTGATCTGTTTCCTCCTTACCTAGAGCTTTGTTAGCCATATGTCATATATGCGACAGCGAGTGGGTTTGCTTACCATCGGTGACAGGAAGAGTACGCCGCCCAGCAGCGATAAAACAGTCAAAACAAGTGTCACCTTGTTGAAACCGTCTCCAAGAATATCGAACACGCCGCTGGGTGCGACGCGTGTTCCAAAGACATCCACGCCGTAAGCAACAACCAGACTTGTGCTCTCCACAACGACTGGTGTTGTGAGAATGTCCTTGACACCCATCACGTTTCTCTGGTGAGAAATGATTGATCGAGGATCAATCTCGATGTTGGGAGTGTATTGGATGAGGCCTTCAGCTTCCTTCTCAGCTGGGGTTGAGTCACGGCCAACAGGGCGTCGGGCGTCAAGAACCTGGCGAGACAGGCCGGCAATGGAGTGGACTTCAGGCAGATAGCCAAGCACCTGTCGGTTCGCAATGCCTTGTCGTGTTTGTGTCACCGAAAGTTTGTCGAGTGGCTGAGACAAAACATAAGCTTGCTCCTCAACCCAAGGCAGAGCAGGTCCAGTTGGTGTGTCAACAGGCTTGAGAGACGAAAAGTTGACAGCATCACCGAGAGGGCCACGGTCATTAGGAGAAGAAGATTCGTAGAGGTCGACAATGACAATCTGGTAACCTCGGATAGATCGCTTGGTGCCATCCTCAAGAGTATACTGGCCAAAGAAGGTGCATGTGTACCAGTTCTCGGCCATAGCACAAGAGATAGGCTTGGTAGAGTCGACGCCAGCATAAGACTGAGCTGCCAGAACCTGTCCCGACACAGTGTCAAGGAGCTGAACAGACAGAGACGACTTAGCCTCGTCAATGGCAGCCACCACAATTGTGTTAGGGTTGAGGTACTTGTAGCTGACGCGACGATCGGCCAGAACACGGCCAATAGAGGCGACGGGGTCGTGTGCAGCATGCTTAGCAACCTCCACGATCTTCTGACCAGGGAAGAGCTGAAGCTGCCAGACCTCTTGCTCGACGACCTTGTTGTTCTCCTCGACAAACTTAACACCCTTGAGAGTTTCACCCTCACCTCGGACAACAATGGTTTGGCTGGGAGTGAAACCGGCGGGAACAGGTCCAAGTTCTCCGTTGGCACCAACAGAAAGTAGCCACTTGCCTGCAGGGCTGTCGACAACGACAGTACTGGAGACACGGGGAAGAGATCCAGCGGGCATCACCTCAACAACATCGCCAGTGTCACTCTTGATGGCGACGTACTCGCCCTTGGCGCCACGCAAAGTTACAACACCCTCATCCTTAGCATAGATGCCCTTGACCTCAAGGGACTCACCAGGAAGTTGGGGAAGTACAGACTTGGACCAGATGACCTGACCCTTGTGCTCAGTGCTAAGACCATACATACGGCCACGGCGAGTGGCAAGCACAATAAGCTTGTTGAAACCAAAAGTGTCGCGGTGCAGGCCCTCCTTCTTGCTGGCAGGCTCACCACCAAAGATGCTGGTGATGATTCGCTGGGGGAGAGATGCAAGATAGTCAGGAAGGTACTGAAGATCGTCAATGTGTCGGGTAACACGGTGGATGTAGGCCGAGAGAGGGTTGGTGTGAGCCTCTTCTTCTAAGACCTTGGCGAGGTTCTCAGTGCCAGGGACATCAGCCCAAACTGCAGCAACGGCACCACTCAGTCCCTCAGGTCGCTTCCAGTCAATCTCGCCGTTGCGGACGAGAACCCAGTCATCGGACTTGGTGACAGCAGCAGCTCGGAGGGCAAAGCCTTCAGTACCAGGCTTCTTGAGGACCTCAGCAACAGCGTGAATAGCCTCAATATCACCAGCAGGCTTGAAGGGCCAGCGGGCAAGAACAGCGTGAGACTCAGATGAAACAATGAGAGTCTCGTCCTCAGTGACACGGCTGAAGTAGACGTTGGCTCCGTCAGAGCTGGTGGAAAAGGCGCCAGGACCAGAAAGGTGAGGAAGCTCGTAGGCCTTGGTGACCTGACTGCTCTTCAAGTCGGTATGGTAGACCTCAGCCTTATTTCCGGTCTTTGTTCGGGTGTGAACCAGGAAATGGGGCTGCGACTGAACGAGGTGAGGCGCGTGAATAGTAACGGCGACAGCGTCGGAAGGCAACTTGAGCTCCTGAGTGGTCTTGCTTCCTAGAACATTGACCTTGAGCTTGGACAGAGTGCTGTCGGCCCAGGCGAGAATAGGGGCAGCCGAGTTACCTCCAACAAACATGACGTCCTTGGGTCCATGGACATCACCCTTGGTGCCAATGGCAAAGTCGTCCAATCGTCCTCCCGTAAGAGTATCGAGCGCAGTAACCTTGAGGCTGTAAGAAGCCGGCGATCCGTGAAGGCTGACAACGTAAATCTTGGAGATATCGGTCGAGACCTGAAGAGGGATGTTCTTGGTGACCTCGCGGAACTCCCAGATGACATTTCCCAAAGCACCGTGTATACGTCGTAGAACCGTAGTGCCATCCTCGTCATACAGAACCAGAACATCCTTTCTCGAGCTCTCAGTAAGCTCCAGAATCTCAAGATCCCTAACCTCTCCCTTAAACTCATTATGCCACACATTTCGCCCCGTCAGCGCATCCCACGCCTGAACTCGCGATCCATACGCCGCAGCAACCCAATGCTCGCCCTCAGCAGCGCGCAGGTAACCACCGCCATTGGTGATATTATCCGCAATCTGCTGACGCCAAACAACCTGGCCATTGCTGGGGTTCACGGCGCCGATGACGCCGACGTCGCTGAGTGTGTAAAGGAGGCTCGCCTTATCTTGCTTTCGTGGGCGATGGAAGAAGGTGGTTTCGACTTGGGGGACGCCGACGAGCGCGTGGTGGAAATCGATTTCGCCGACCTCGTCCTGGAAGACTGCGGCGCCGAGGGCCGAGAGCCCCAGGAGGAGCAATGGTTGGAGTGAGAGCCGCATGTTTGTGAGTGAGAATGTTGTGCGGCTTCACGCTTGGGAGCTTCAGAGCTGCTTGCATCATGACGGCTAGCTTATCTGTTCGTTGCGCAATGATTAGTCATCGGTCAAGCTTAGGGTAGGTAATTTCCTAACGGCATTCATAAGAAGAAAAGAGAAAAATCACAAATTTTAAATTGATTTTTTTCACTTATTGAATATCTTCTCCAATCCCAAGTAGTTTTTCATAATCAGCGGTAGTTTTGTAGAGTTTGTTGTTGTTTAAAGGCCGAATGATACATTGGAAGCTGGTTCAAAAAGTTCCGAGTCAATCAATCATCCAAAAACCACACCAGCATTGGGTCAACCTACTCAATCATTAGACTAGGTTTCACTATATCATACACGCGATCAAGTTCTATACAACATTCATTTGAATTTGGGTTTTAAAACGGCTCATTTTTATGGATCACTTTATAAAATAGTCTTGGTAAATTTGCACGCGAGCTACCATCATGAGTTGACTCTGCGCGTGTACTGATCCCGTGCCACCTAACATATCCTCATGTCTCAAACTCGCACTCTATTACCGCCAACATTTCCAGCTTTTGAAGGAAAGATGCAGCCCATCAAGATTGCGTCTCGGCAGTTTCTTTGTTTCGCACAATAGTCAGGTCTTTGAATGAGTTCTCATGTTGTTATCATGCGGATAAAGGCCAGAGAATGCCATCATCGATAAATCCTCATGTGTAGGCCTTAAATAGTAGATCTATCTTAAAATATCCGAGGTAGAGAAATATTCTCTGGGTATTGCAGTCAATATTAGGCTCGATATAGTGCTTTCAATGCTCGAGCCTCAACAACTGGTATATAATATGGAGGTCTGTCTCATATGCCCAGGCCTTGACGCACACTTACACATAACAGCCGAGATCTCTAATCCCTTCATGGTCCACAACTCCTCTACCCAACATAACCCTATCAGCCAGCGGTCTCCTAGTCCTCGCCGATCTTCGAACAATCTCCCGTCGTACTGCACTCACTGGCGGTGCCTCTTGGATCGACTCCCTAGTCCTCGCCCCTGGCTTACACTACCAACAAGCATGCGATGACCTCGAGCGCGAAGCCCCCGTCGGCTTAATAGCACTTCCCACCCAGGCACTGGGCCAGATACAGTTTGCGGTGAAGAATACCATGACTGCCAGCTATCTAAAGAGCCTTGTCAAGGATGGCGCTGAGAACATCATTACTCTGGATGTTGGGCTGGATACGCCATGGGATGTAGTTAAAATTGTTGGGAAAGTGATTAAAAGAAACAGAATCTCAGATGAGGAAGACGATGATGTGGACCATGAAGACTGGGCATCACTGTCTGATGTCGACTGGCTGAGCCATCTTCTCTACCTCATCAGCCCGCTCATAACATCCACCTCCATAGCCTTCATGGTCATATTCGAAGACTGGTGGGGCCTCGCCATTCTTCTCACTCTCATCAGCTCTCGCATTCTAAACATCTACGCCATAAAGCAACGCATGACACACTCTGAACCCTCCGCTGAAAGTCTCAATATGACAGAGTATACCATCGATCTTGGCAATGGACATAGTGTGCGTCTACGCGGTCCAGATGCAGACTTACAAGCCCTCGTCACTCATGCATGGCTTCGTACGCAGTCAAGTCTTGAAGGATATCTTGAGGCAGCGGCTAAGCTAATGGTGTACATGTCTGCTGCTCTAGGTGGAAACATGACACAAGCTGGGGCGATTGTGCTTATTGGGTTATTGCTTACTAGTGCTGCGTTGTTAGGACTCAGTAATGCACATGCACGGGGATTTCGTATGCATGGTCGTTATGCGATGCCTCAGCAGACGAAGGTGAAGGCTGTGGAAGCGTCTTTGGCTGCAAGTAGCAGAAGTAGTACGTCAGCGATAAATGCGCACAACGAATTGGTTTAGTAACTCAACAACAAATGATAAGAGGTTAAGCCATCGAAAATGCTAAAATGATATCTAGATGTGAACCATATGCTTTATTGCCCGTTGTCCGTTGAATTCATTAGAACTAAATGTCCCCCAAAAATATTATACAAACTCCACCTCTTTCAGCCTGGATCGCCCATGTAGGAGGATGGTTATTGGCTCTTCTCAGATATCCTTATTCCCGTTCATCCCGCATATGACTGGACATAGCACAGCATTCTATTCTTGCGTTGGTTCTTGTTGGCTCTGCTCGCCTTCCGCGACCTTTGGTTCAGATTCAGGAACTGCTGGGGCCTCCGCGGCAGGTGCTTCAGTGGCAGAGGCCTCGACAGCGGGAGCTTCAATAGTAGGAGCAGCAGCGGGTTCTTCGGTCTCCACCTCCTCGGTAACCAAGGGCTCATCAGCTGGCTCAGCCGGTGGCTCGGGTATTAAAGCTGATTCAGGAGGCACATCAGTTGCTGCCCTTGTGACTGGATCTGCAAGTGTTTCTGCAGGATGTTCAATGGTAGATTCAGGAGCTGCCTCGGTGATAGGGTCGGTAGCTGGTTCAGGGATGGGATCAGCATTCGGCTCAGGGGTGGGATCAGCAGTCGGTTCGATGATAGCCTCTTCAGGGACCTCAGCTGTAGGCTCTGATGCTACTTCAGGTGCTGGCTCAGCTGACGCCTCTTGCTTCATGCTCTCAATCTCTGCATACTGCTCGTCGAGTTTATCCATCAAGCTAGAAAGCAGATTAGGCGATTCCTCGCGAAGGATTTCTTCAACGGCAGGAGCAGACTCTTCCTTAATCTCGGGTTGAGGGGGTGTAGGCTGCTTGGTGTCCTCTGGGGCAGGCTCTTGAACAGTTTCCTGAGCATTCTCCTGAGCATTCTCTTGAGGAGTCTCCTCCATAACGGTGTCTTGCACAGTGGTTTCAGCTGGCGGCTCAGGAGGAGGGTCAACAACTGATGGCGCCACTGCTGGGACATCTGTAATATCAGAGATTGGGGCAGTGATGGAGGCTGAGTCATCAGGTCTGATGCTATCCTCTGTCAAACCGGTCTCAGTTGTTGTCAGAGGTGGCCGCTGTGAGACTGCCTCCTCACCCGCCTGAATGTCTGTTGAAGGCTTAACATCACTGCCGGGACCAGAAACGGTTGGCTCTCCAGAGCTTCCAGGAGGTGTGGTTGCAATATTACCAACCTCTTCAGGTGGAGGAGGTAACAGTGCTTCGCTGTCGGTTGGCTCCAACATGGGAACGTCACGATCAGTTGCTGCAACAGGAGCCTCTCCAACAATTGTAGACGGAGGCTCGGCTATGGTTGAATCCGCAGGTTCGACCGCAGACGCGGCTGCTAGTTGTGGTCCTGGCCCAAATGGAGCATCTATAGCCGCCTTCAGGAGCTGTTCCTCGTCTACCCCTGAGGCATGAGGTTCATCATCTTTAGCGGGTGGCTCTAATGATGCTCGTGCAAGGTTCTCCTCGGTCAGTACAGACTCTTGGGGGGTGTCTTCACCAGCGAATGGAGCGTCTATAGCTGCCTTCAACAATTCCTCCTGATCCACTTCCTTGGTAGGTGAAGGCATAACTACATTCTTAAGGGGGCTGCCTTCAAGTCTGGATCCTCCAGGAGTGAGTGTAGTCGGAGGTGCTAGGCCTGCAGGGTTCTGTGGCAAAGGCGCTGCTGAATCCGTTTGCGTGACATTATCGGACTCATTGTTTCCAAGAGTAGGTGGAAGTGCAGCTGGCGCTGGTTCGGGTGCAGGAGGTGGAACGGGTGCAGCTTCAGTAGCCGTTGTGGGCGCAGCATCTGTCATCTCGTGATCTTGTGGTTTGTTGTTTTCGCCATTTGCTTGATTCTCCGCAGCTGGTGTTGCCTCTCCCTCTTCACCCTCGTCGCCTTCGTCATCATCACCGTCTTCATCGTCATCATCATCCTCCACATCAGGCATTGGACTATCCTGATTGGCGGAGTCCTCGCGTTCTTGTTTAATGGCCTATGAAAGTTTAGCGATGGAGCAAAGGGCATCCGCAGATCATAACATACAGCTTCAGCGGGGTTCTCAGGCTTAATTGGAACAGCGGGCGCCGCACCATCTGCGCCAGCAACAGGCGCCGCTGCAGGAGCTCCAGCCTCAGGTAGAGCGTTTTTGATCTTCTTCTTTCCTCGGCCAGGACCAGCCTTGGCCTTTCTCTTAGGTGGCGGTGGCCTTCGTCGGTTGGGAACGGGCGTTGTAGCAAGGGGCTCAGAGCCAGGAACAGGAGCTGGCTCAATCCGTGTCGAAACAATTTCACCTTGGATATGTTGACCATCAGATAGCGTAACCTCTTCTGTGTATGGGTTTCCAGCGGCATCAATCCTCCTGACTGTCGCTCTTGTAACAGTTGGTCCTTGGACCTTCTCTTTCACTGTCCTACTCGCGATCGTTACGATATTCTTTTGTCGCTTTGCCAGATGGGATGTAGCAGATGTATCGATGTTACGCGGCAACTGCTTCCAGACTTTGACGCTGAATCCTCTAACGCTGGTATCCTCTTCTTTCTTTTCTGGTTTCTCAGGAGCTGCATCGGCATCGACCTCTTCTTCCTCGACTGGCGCAGGTCTCTTGTAAAGTCTTCCGGATCGCGCAGCCGCAAGAAGTTCTTGGCTATGGGCTGGAAGTAGATGAGAGTCTTTTGGCATGCCGTAAGGTAAATCGATCGACCAGACATCATTCTGTTGAGTCTGTTCTTGCTGTTGCGGCGGCGCGATGTTTATCCATTCTTGTCGCCATTGCCGCACGGGAAGACCTTGTATTAGTTAGTACGTGTCGGATGATGCGTTCGATTATTTCGTACCTTCGAAGTCGTCGTGCTCGGCGTATCCAGATCTGTTGGCGCGTCGCGTCTATACGAATTAGTCGATGGTTGCGCAAGGGCAGCAGTCAATCACTCACTCCTGGCGCCATCGCGGCTGATGGAGAGTGCGGCGACTCTTATTATACTATAGCGATGATATAAAACTTTATTTTCACGTCGATTGAGCTGCGCTGTGGTCTCGCAAGAATGTTGCCGTTACAGCTTAGTTTACGAGGCTGAGTCGCGATTCGTGATGGGCTGTTGAAGGTAGTTAGTTGGCCAATTGAATTGGCGTGACCCGCTGACGTAATACAATATCGAAAAGAATTGAAGGACCTTGGGTATGGAGTTATAGAGAAAAACGTCATTAGCGACTGGAATATTACATTTAGGCAGCTGGATACTTTATATTTACATAAGATACGTTCAAAATTTTAATTCTTCAGTTTGGACAAGTAGTTCCAGTGAGATGTTGTGTCCAAGCTCTTATAGCAGAACGTCCAGTTGAGCCTGACAGCGCTTAAGGCAGAAAGAACAGATTAAGAGCCAAATTGAATCAGGATTGAGATTCGCCATCTAGTATCCGAGCCACAGTGCCCTTTCTCCAGTACCTCGAGACACCCCCGGGGCTCGCTGACGCCTTTGAACCTTAGTGATATCCGATACATATACATTTATCCCCGTAACCATGCTACTATACACACGAGTTGTCTCTTTTTGCCCTTTATCCAGTCGTTTCGAGATCGTTATGGTCAAATCGTTTAGTCGTAACTGCGTCAATTGTCAGTGATGAATGGTGGCGATAGCGGCTTTTTACATACCCCTGCTCCTTCTGCCTCACAATCTCTTGATTGTTGCCCGTCTGCTTGCCCTATTGCAAGGTCAGTCAGTATATTGGATATGCGATCCCAGTGGACTTGACTTACCGAAATTCCTCCTTCGACAACTAACCGGTCGAGTTGGTAGAACTGGCTGATGACCGTTTGACGCTATTCTCTGTCAGCATTTCCCCTCCCTATGATATCTTCACCACACACCTTCAAACTTTGAAGTTCCTTAATACCGTGTTGGACCAACTCCTGCACCTTACGGCTATCCTGCTCGCCCTGATGCTCCCGGAAAGCATCTCTCGTCCGTCGCTTCGCATACTCTCGGAAGTTGTACGCAGCGAACTGCGAGCCTTGCCGTAATAATTGGCGGTACTGCACAAAATTCACATCAGCAATTGTTGATATCAAAGTGCACGGCGATCCCTGCAAATTTCCATCTAGGGCGGCGACGAAGAGGGGCGGGGGACTCACGAGTGATCGGACTTGTTGCGGCATGTCGCCTTTGATTGTACCAACGACAGACATTTGGTGTATGTTGTAGGTTGGGGAAATCGACTAGACTGTAGATTCGCGACGGCTTAGAAGTGTCCGATGATGCAAGACATTTTGACGTTGCGAGCTCGGTGTTAGTCGGCGCGGAGAAATTTGCCGCTCCGGCCGGCCTTTTCACTACGATAATTCATACTGTGTCTAACTACTAAAGTGAGTGATCAAAGACAGTGCCCAAATACCTATCACTGTTCGGCATCATGCTCCGTAGATATCGGTGTATTATCAAGCATTAACAACTTCATTACGACTTTGGCTATTTGACAAAATTCTTGCGACGAATTATAGGAAATTCCGATTGGTCTATGATATCTTCATGGCGGTACTATGACTACCAGAACAACACCGCAATGTGATTATAATTCTCTTGCAATTCGGGATATTCATTACTAGCACCTACGTTGATGTGTGCATAATTAAACAATATTCCAGAGTCCTGGCTACCCTAGATAACCACTTGCCGCAATACTTAGTGCATATGATTCAATGGACTCACCTCGAGAACACAGTCTTCTACCCCCTGAAGACAAGGGGCTGGGATCCTATGTCCATGTTCACACAATGCCAGCTGAGGTTGAATTGCCCGTCAATGAGCTTCTAGTGAATGCAGGGAACTTCGAACTTGACTTGGATTTCACCTCTACTAACACTCACAACGAGAGCCCTTCTTGACCTGCACAGAAACATCACCCAATTCATAAAAGCAGGTCAATTCGTGCAAGATCATATCATTCCAACCTTCATTTCATTAATGCTTCACCGCATTTACAACTATCCCTCGCATCCAATCCCTATTGGCATATCGCCACCTGTCTTGAACCCTGAAGCTGAAAACACCTCTCCTTGCAGCGGGTTGTTGATCAAGTCCGAGAATAACTGCAAGCAATGGGCTAGAACCTCTGAAATCAAGTATGGAAACAAAACCGCAGTGATGATCTCTTCTCTCGCGCGTGTTGTCTCGGGCTTAGGAGCCGTTTCTGTCGGATGGACTGGTCCATGTCGTGGCGGTCGGGAGGTACGATAACATGACATATGCAAGGGAATAAAGTCTCACAAGTAAAAGTAGCAAGAAACCATCATCAGTTGCATATAACGAAAAAGTTTCTATTTGGATGACGATAATGTTATGATCAATCAGAAAAGCTCAGCTGGGGAAGTATCGGGTAGTGTCATGTCCCCAGCAAATACAGCTGCAAGCTCCTCCCAATATGGTCAAGTCGATTGAGACGAAAAGCCTGCATATCGGATCTAGGTGACGATATTACCTTGTTAAGTGACAGATGTTACACTTGCAAAGAGTATCGGAACTCCTTGCATGACAACCCAAGACTAGCGCGTACAGCACTCATCATCTGCATTAGAAAATCCCTTGCATCAAGAACTGAGATGCAGCCACACTTTGCGTCAAGAACTTTTTCGATGAGATGCACGTTACTCCGAACCGGTGAGATGCAACTCCAAGTGCGGGTTATGGCAACCACCACGAATTATGTCTCCAAACAGGGAAATGAGGTAGAATGCTGCTCCCAGAGAATGTGAGTTGTGATACATGTACGACCTGCTGTACGCTTTGACATATTTTTTTTCGGGAGGACCAAGTTGGAAGAGAAGAGTGAACGAGGCCAGCAACGTGTGTTGTACAAATTGTTACATGGGACATGTTAGAGCGTTGAGGCTGAGAAAAGGAACGGGAAGCAACATGAGCTATTCCAAAACGAGAATCAACCGTGGACGGTTTATGCGTGCTCTCAGGAGATTACACATTAGAGTATTTAGGAAGCTAACTGTTGTATGGGTGTGCGCTTGCGGCAGATGTCTAACTAATCGGGTCTTTGAGCAGGTTGCAACTGTTTATGATGGCCCGAAATTGTGTGTCTTGTCTAGCAAGCTCGTCATCATGTTGGCTCTCTGGTGGATTTGTTACAGATGAAATTGCTGTCTCAAGAGATTCCGATGGGATCCCATTGGTCTCAAGCATTTGATCAAGCTTTGTCCGCTCCCCCAGATCTGTGGTAAGCTGGGCAGTAAAGTTGTACCGCTTTAGGCTCTGGTTTGGTTTCACAATGGATACCGTCTTTGTTGGTTGCTCAGTTGATAGCGGAGGTATGAAACACAGGTTGGTGACAGAAGCATTTAGATTGGCAACGTCTGTAGGATGGCCGTTTTCGGCCAGACTCCACCGCAGAATCTTACCCTTGGTGTGGCCGGACAATATTGAAGTGCCGTCATATGTAAGAGCAAGGCATGATGGCTGTCCAACTTCTGGATCCGAAACAGCAAGCGGGGTGTTGATTTGCACGACAATAGACGGTAGCTCTGTGCTGCGGGAACCAAGCAACGGCTTGTCGCCACCGAATAGCTCGACAAGGTAGAGAGCACCAGCCTCAGAAGAAACGAAGAGTGCCCTGGCACTTGGGTCTAGACGGGCGCAGAGAGGGAAGGTTGGGAAGAGGAGTGTTCGGAGAAGCTGGCCGGTCTGGTAGTTCCAGATGATGCATGTCTTATCCTTACTGGCAGACACGCATATGCTAGTTTCCGGGTTGGTGCCAGGACCGACAGTCAAACTTGTGATAGCACCACGGTGGTTGGAGAGAGTCAGATCAGGTTCTTGTTCCGTCTGGGCATCTAGCTCTAGAAGTCGTGATATTGACCAGACATTGATGTTGGAGTCATCAGAACCGGATAGAATGTGATATGGCGTCACGGCCAAGCAAGAAACGGCTTGAACATGGCAAGGCGGTGTTGACACTAGTCTGCCTGTACACGTCTATGTCACTTGTCAGTATTCATATTCGACGGTATTGTCATGCATATAAGAAGGTAGCACTCGCAACGGCGTGAGTGACATAACTGAGACCGAACTAACCTCCCATAGAAATAGTCTTCCCTCGGTAGAGCCAACGACTAAGACCTGACCAGCGAGGGCCAAGCTGCGGATCCTCTCAGGGAACGGCACGAGAGCTTCCTGGTTGCCGCGTATACGCGAGTAGACATGAACATGTGCCTTCTGGTCTTGTGCCGCAAAAATATGAGTCTCACTGACAGCTAGACCGTTGACAGGGGTTGAACTCTTCTTGAAAGATGCTTTGATGGTGTGGGATGGTGTAAGGGAGTGAGAGTAAATGCCGACGTCCTTGGAAATGGCTGTGTTGGCGGCGAGAGGAGGACCGCAGATGGTCGAAACGAATTCTTGGGACAGCATTGTTTCGACTGCCTTTGACGAATGTCTTTTTCAGACTTATTGAGATAGCTTTACTGGACAGTTGAGGAATGTTTGTTGGCCTAAGGTCGTGAGAGTGGTTGCGGGAAACGCCCGAGAGGTCGGGAGCGTCCAATTCAAAAAGACAGTTGGTTCTAACTCCCGCAATGGACCATGCGTTTGGGAGACTGGAAGTGTTGTAGAACAAGCAGACAAAAGATGGTGCTTGTGGTGGTGTAGATTGAAGCGGAATAGCAAGCAAAAACCAACAAGCACTTACAACTGCACCTAAAAATCTAGGTGGTGTTGTTCAGTTGGCCAATCAGAGCTTGTCTTTCACTTTTTTTTCAATGGCTTTTCTCTCTCTTCGTATTGTGAAAGGGTCCAGGTTGGTCCAGGTCCTGTTCTAGGTCCAGGAGCTTTTCAAGATGAAGCTAAGACGAGACGAGACGAAAAAGTTTGATGAAGGAGACCTGATGTCTCTGCAAAGGCCGAAATAAAAATTGCCGGGATCGTTGTAGAAACAACTTTTCTTTTGTCTTTGTTTGCTTCTGCACGTAAATTGAAGCACAAGCCTTGACCCTTTTCTTTCTGGTAGCGGCGAAGTTTTGATTTCTTTTCTGGTGGACCTTGCGCCAAATGCAGCCGCGGGCGGTGAGCGTCTTATTAGCGCGGTGGACAGTGCACGAGTCCCCTGGAAATGTCACCATGTATCCATAATTCAGGCACGATTGGCGATTTGATAGATCCAATTCTCCGTCTTCAGCTCTAATATTGGATTATTTCGTTGTGGCTTCAGTTGGGGCTATCTAAAGCTGTATAAAATCCATTAATTGGAGTGAGAATCAGCAGCAGTTAGATGAGTCTCACTTAGGAGGTTGAGCTCCACTGTCTCACCTGCCACTGAGAACTTAGAGGTGCTTTCCTCTAAACATGCACTGAAGCTCTCTAAAACAGTCCTTGAGTGTTTCCAGTGTAGTTGCTTTTTGCTTCTCACATCATCATCGACCTCTCTCCCTCAGCAATTGACAGCACCCCCTTGCTTACAGATACTCCACCCTAATTCCCCATCTTGTCAGCCGTTACCACAAAGAATGGTTCCTTTGCTTACTTCTCTTCTCTTTCGTTCAGCGTTAGCTCGCGGGCACTTATCACATACCAGACTAACCTAGCCGTCAACGAGGCAATGAATTCAGGTTTTGATCATCAGATTGACAGCAACGACGCTTGAGATAGAGCACATTTGATCTCTTGCATGAGAACGCATGGCCTAGGCTTGAAGGTGATATCACTTCTCGCCCATCTCGTCACCTTTCGCTTCCAGCACGTGCAGACAATAACCATGTGGTGACCGATGAGCGTAACGTATACACGCATACCTGACCCAGTTCTAATGATCTCCCTTACATCTGTAGACCGGGGTCCCTCTCACCCTCCCCTGTCCTGTCACGTTTGTCAGAAGATGACTTGCTTGGGTTCTCCGCGTCTCGCATATCTCTCCCCTGGCTATTTTCTCATTATCGTCTCCCTGCTTAGATCCGACTCTTCCCCGGCGCAATCATGTATAAACGACAGCTTAGAAGCTCTATCTTGACCTATTCGGGGCCGAGACTTTACGGCGGGGATCAGAGTTTAGCTTGCATACCAGTCTTGCGTTTCAGCCAAGGTGCTTACTGGCCGTGATTGTGTCCAGTGACGCTTTGCGATGGGAGGAACAGATCTGATTATTCCCGGATCATGCACCAGCACTAACCCACCCGCCTTTTGAGGATCTTATCATCTCACTGACGCAAAACTGTCAATCCTCTGGCGTCGACGAGTCTAATGCCCAGCCGCTATTTACGCCCTTATTGATATTGTCTTGGCACACAGGAACACCATGTCCACTGCGTACTCGTCCGGACGCTAAGTGGAATTCAAATGTCTTTCCTTACTGATGGTAGCTTCAAGTGAAAGTTCTGTCTTGGCGGGGATTCAGCTCAACTTACTAAACCCTGCATAGATGCCTTTCGCGGACAGTCGCTCGCGGCATTTTCCCGCTTGAGCTTTTTGTGAAAGCCGCGGGTATGTTTACGTTCTTCCGAGTGGAGATGTGATGTGTGTGATATGTAAAGCTGTCACAACAAATTCCAGCAGCCTGCATCCCGAGATGGAGGTTACCATGCTCATGGGTAACACAGACAGCTCCCTTTTGGTCCTCCCTTGCGCTTCTTCCTTGGTCTCTTCGCTCATGGATCCAAACCTTGAGTTCGAAAAGAGTCAAGTCCCATTGGAGCTGCCGTGCTTAGTGCTCTATACGACCACATCTTGAATTGTTTTGCTTTTTTGCGGCGCGACTATTGCATCCCCGACAACGCCACTCATATTCCCACCTCATTCCTGTCGTCAGGGCGTGGCCTTTAGTTGCATTCATCTCCTCCGCTACCAGTGCCAACGCCAGTCCCGATGCCAGTACCACGTCCTTAGTTACCTGGCCTATGCTATGTGCAACTGCAACAGACCCCGCCCGTCCACTCTTTGACTTGCCCCCAGCTGCCCAGTTTCTTGTTCCCATCCATGGCCATCAACGTTTACAGTACGTACTTATAAATGGTCGCGACGATTTAACAGACTAATAAGCCCCTGCCTCCCTCGATCGCTGGTGTCTCGCCCTGCATGTCCACTCCTAGCCACTCTTATATCCACTATTCCCTGATGACTTGCGATTAAAGTTCCAGTCCGAGTCAATCATATAAGTATTGTCGTGCCCTTTGAGATCGCCCTCATCTAAATGCCAAGGCAGTGAATCACGTTAATTCGTGGTCTCTTGTTGTTGGGTCTTGTGTGTCCTGGCTTCAGCCTTCATGTCTGTGCTCGCTCCAAGGATTCCAGTGGCTATATACTTATATAGACAAGATCCAAGTATCTCCCTCGAGGCCTCGCCTTCGGCGACATCTACTCCTTCGAAAAGACGTTCAGTCTCGAGTATGACAGGCTTGCTACCGCTTGCATTGCCAACTTCCCGATCAGACACACCAAGTATCCTCGGCGAAGAAGTCATCGACGACATGATGGATTGCTTTCCCGAGATGCTAGCCAAGGATCTGGAAAGATCGAGCTCTGTCTTTATGGCAAAGAACATGACTGCGGGTATGCCATCTGCTCCTGTATGGTTCGCAGAGGACCAGACTATCAGTCGGGGCATAATGGGACCGACTCGGATTATCACCTCTCCATATCAATCTGGATCCGTTCGAGTACAGAATTTGGGATCGATAGAAGAACGACAGTCAATGGTGTCGTTTCTTGAACACCGCAGACACGGTGTTGATGAGATTGAATCTGACGAGGAATCCGATTCATCATCACAATCCTCTGAAGCCATTGAGGTTCCTTCTATCAAGTTACGCGAACAGTCCATTGTTACAACAGCGACGTCTCTCACATCGGCCAGTGGAAACCCACCATCACCCAAAGATATCTTGTTACAAGAGCGAGGACAAGAGTATAGCTGGATTGACGTTGATTCTGACGACGATGACGAGCCTGAGCCCGAATTTCGGGAGCAGCTGGCCACGCCAAAAGAGACTGCTGCTTTGTCACCACGACCTCCTACACCACCAAACACAGAACCTACCTTTGACATCACTGTCATGATGGAGGCACCCAGGCCGAGCCTCCACCGAGCCTGCTCTTGCATTGACGAGTCTCCCGAACAGATCGACCGACACAAGCGGCAATTCTCAGTGAAATCTATGGACGCGCCAACAATTCCTCCAAGGAAAACATCCCTTACAAGTGCGACAGATCCATTGGACACAACTCCTCGAATCGTAATACCGAGCTTTGATTCGCGGGCAAACCCCGACGGTCAAGGTTACACCAAACAATTATCCTCCTACACCCAACGCTTTCGCGACGAGACCGACAACAACACAATTCTTCTCAAGTCAGACTTTGGATCAATTGAGCTAGAAATCGAGGAAGAAGACACATACATGGACCACTATCCACCTCCCCCACCAAAGTCACGACCTGACACAGTTTATATCGAACAAACTCCGCCACCATCACCACTTCCCACCGTCGAATCCTGGCTAGACGACTCAAATCCACCTTGTCTCCCTCAAATTCCCGTTGACGACTTGGCAAAGGCCGTGCCGCTGCCACCTGATGTTATCGAAACACTACGAGTCTCAATTGCTTGCTTTCCGGAAACAATGCTATTGTCCTCTAGCTTGACAACAGAAACAATCCGTTCATACTCGAGGAAGGTTCGGCAACCTTCAGTCGATGCTTGGTCCGAACCAGCTACAGACTCATCTACACTACACCCACGAAAGTCAATCTGGAGGAAGGTTGTCTCACACGGTCGTGACTCAACTAGTACCAGACGTCAGCGGTTACACTCGTATGATAGCAACACACATTCGGGCGCCGCTGCATCTCCAGTGCCTTGGGCTCCATTACGACATGTGTTTTCCGGCTGCTCAGATTACATCTGTGATGCCTTGTATGCGCACATTGTCGCCTACAACTACGTTTCACGAGTTCCCCACAGTCAATCCTCAGGACAGCGAGCGTCGACCCCTGACTCGAAACAGCAGGGTGAGAACATCCCCAAGAAGGCTGCATCTCTTCTAGGGCTAGGCACACCTCAAGCCAACCACTCACCTAGTGTTGGTCGGTTCGCCAGGAAGTTCAGTGCTCCCCTGACAGTCATGGGGTTCGGCAAGGAGGAAACATCTACAGCAACTGTTCAGGATAATGCGACAAGAAACATCGAATCAGGTCTTCTTCGTTGTATATCGCGTCTAGTCGCTACAGCTAGGATGATCTCTGAAGGAGGTGCTGGGGAAGAGAGATTGATGGATACTGAGCCCTCACAGGAGGTTGATATGATTTTTGTGAGAAGTATATGTGAGATCGTCAGACTATCAGAGGAGGCATCATAAAGCCCTGCCATTGAAGTGGCACCGGCGTCCGGGGCATTGACCCATTGCATCCTTATCAGAGGCCTTTTTTTTTGTTCATATGTGGGAAAGGAGTTAATGGCCGTATACCCTGATTGACAGGTTGGGACTTTTACTTGGCCTGTGGACCAACGAACTGGAGATAATACGGTCACGTCGACTCTGAATTGAAACACAACACTATAATCTTACTTACTAGACTCTGCTATTGTCAGCCAAGTGACGTCGGACTGTTTCAGCTCTTCCACCAACACATCCCAAAAACCCATTTCCCCGTCTAACGTTGCACCGAGCCCATGGATACTGCTCGCCAAGACATCTCATCCCAGATCCAAAGGATAAGACTAATAAGTGACTTATGGGGACAAAAAGTCTTCAAGCTATCAACAAACTACTCCAATTTAAGGTTCCCCGTACGGGTGCCATGCCCTGATTATTTGAAGGGGGAATTTATTCAGGCTGAGCTATGGCGAGCTATGGCGCTTAGATCGTGGAGACAGCCTCTAGTGATAATGGTTCCCGGAGCTAGTAATCACTAGGGGAGGTATACTATCTTAGTCCAGATCGGACTTGGAGGTTGTATTTCAGCTCTCGGTTCCGAGGCTTGCCGTGATTTTCAATGTTACCTTGGAAGGGTCATGAGACGACGCCAAGAGATCTAGGGATGTGTGACACATGCCCGAGGATTTGTTTTGTCAAGGGTTTATCTCACGGACTATACTAACAATATGCGGAATATAACCAATTTATGGACTACACTGCCAAAGGTCCCTTATCGTCGCCAAAAAGCTCATCATACCAATTCACCCCGTGACCTGGCTTCTGACACACGTCTTCCCATTCTATGGGCGTAAAATTTGGTTTCAGAGGAGAAAACACGCGCGCTTTCCGCTGCTTATCTTCTTGTGGCGATTTATACACAATCTTTTCTCCATTTAGATCGAGGTCAGCGAGTGTAGAACCCTCAGTGGTTGGTTTGAGACGCTGGGTGATGAGATGCCGCAGTTGAGGATAGTACCACATCTTGTGCCACCAGTTCTTAAGCCTGAATCCTTTGAGCCCGTTGATGTATGCGTTGTGATGAATTGCAATTGGTGTTGTGCCGAAGAAGAAGTCTGTGTATAGAGGAATCGACCCCCAGTCTGTAGAAGAGAGGAGAGTATCTTTTATGTTGTGTAGTTCAGGTGGTATGCCGTGAATACGAATATCTCCTGGGACACCTGCTTTTTGAGACTCTTCACGGATGCTAGTTTCGTTGGAGAGATTGACAAAGTAGCCATCTTCTTCGGATGAACATGTTGGTGGTGCGGTGGTGAAGTTGTAATCAAGACCAATACCGAATTCGAATCGTTTCCCAAGACGTGCTGCGTCTGCGATATCACCAACGGTACGATCAAGTGAACTTCTGTCGTCGAATGCAACAGAGCCATTCCACGATGATCCAAGATGTCTCATCCACTCGCGCCAAATCTCTTGGTCTCCAATAACCTCGCCAATAAGCGCCTGATCACTCCAAAGTTGCCGACCTTTCATAGCTACTGCATCAATCTTTTCTTTAGATCTTCTCAGAGCGTCTCTCAATCCACCCATAGAACCCATGATAAGACCACTGTTAACACACCGCGGTCGAACCTTTTTGTATTTTCGCGCGGGATCGAAAGACCATGGGACTTTATCTGTGTCTTCTCCGTACATATCCTTTGGCATTGGAGATTCGGGCCAGTGGTCATAGTGAGGATCAGAACCAGAGTAAGAATCTGGAAAGCAATCCTTCGCTGTAGTGATGATAATGTCCTGCCGAGGCGGTGAAATAGGAAAGTCGGTACCAATGCCAAGATCTTGCCACTGTTTTCGTATTCTCGCATCTGCTTCATTATTAAGACGATGATATCGTTCTAGTAGAACAGAAGGTGGAAGTTGAAACCACATGTCATAAGCATCAACTAATACCGCGATATCGTCCTCTCCTACACCGTCGCTTTCTGATTCAAGAAGTATTTCTATGGCCCCCAGAAGACTTTCGAGTTTGGCGATGTGACTACCTGCAAAGTGCCATGCAGGTCGATTGTATTCGCGCTTCCAGTTGAGAAGAATAGGCATGGGATAGCCCATCGCGACGGCTGACATGATGGTTTTGCACAGGTTGATGTGAGGTGAGTCTGCGGGCATGAAGAGGCGCATGCGGCGGGTGGTGCTTGGTCTGGAAGTTTGTGGAGGAGTTGCAAGATGCTTTAGATCATTGTGTGTGAGAGCCAATGCATCATGGTGACCAGGAAGAACACTTCCAAATGGTTGAGGTAACTAATTATGTTAGTTGAGCTGAAGAGCCTTGTTGATAAGTGACTTGCCACTCCTGTATATGTTATCCATGAGACAAGAATGAATGTGATGGTGATAGCCATCCATTTGAAGCTCTTTAGATATCTTGGGATGAAGCATGATGGCTTCAACTGTGCCAGAACTGGTCGGGCTGACTGCGCAGATGGGAACGATGCATCTTCAGGGTCAGCATTTGGAACTCTTCTCATCCTGGAGGACGAGCGGTTTGATATTGAAGACGAGGTCATTTACAGGTCCTTCAGTGGAAGAGGTCATGACATGTAAGTAGCACAATCATCTTCAGATAAAAACATGAATTACTCTTTACTCCTCGTGACTCCATGATAGATTATCTTAGCTCTTTCAGGTTTCCTTGATCATTTCTCATGATAGTTTATCTTCTTGTCCATCATGACTTAGTCCCTAATCATCCATCATGAACCCACTATTCACAGCAGATCTCTAGCGACTGTAAATACGCTACAGCCAATCACTCAACATCGTGCCCTAGAAAACAGCCCCACGTGGTCCAACTAGAGGCTCTACGGAGCTTCCTCTTCCATCCAATCTTTGTACGTCATTTTACGGTGGTGATGAATTGATTCGTAACAAGATGTTCTAGAATCCTCCGACAGGTTAAACTTGAACCATGATGTTTTTTTTGAGACAAAGCGTAAATGGACTGCTCGTATTTATCCGCGGTGTCCTTGGTCCGTGAACCGTATTCGGCAGAGGGTTAAATAAGCTTACCTTGCATGTGCTTGTTGAATTTCGGCTGGCTCGAGTATTGGTTGATTTGTTCTTTGTTGAATGTTTCTTTCTCGCTTCACTTTTGACTCTTCTCTATAACATAACTTATGGGGGAATCAAGGTAATGGAGTTCAATATGGATGCTCAAAAGAGCTCGAGACTGAGTGTTACGATACTAACGTACCTCGGTTTTGCTGTTCTCGGTAATTTGGCTATACGAAGGAAGACATGAAGCCTCACTCAACTGACCATTTTCAGGGCTCGTGAATGCGATTGTACCGTTCATCGTACACTCAGCAAATTATCTCATCGTTCCTTATCCACGATGGATCGTTCTTCTCATCGAGACTCTTCCAGCTTTGGCTACCAAACTATTATTACCACATGTTCTTCATCGTATTCCCTACTGGATGCGTCCTCTCACCATCGGAGCAGGCTGGATCGTCGTGGCCATCATCACAAACGTCACGCCTCCTAATATCGCCCCACCACTTCGCATCTTGACTTCAGCTCTAGCTTCGATATCCGCTGCTGCAATGGAGGTTTCGTTCTTGGGAATGTTGCGATACTACGGACGTGTTGGACTCGCAGGATGGGGTGCTGGTGTTGGAGCTGGGGCTGTGTTCTGCGCAGTCTTGCCTTTTGTTCTGACAGTTTGGCTGGAGTCCTTTCTACGGGACTTTATTGAATGCATTTATGCTCTTACGGGAGCCATGCTAGTGGCATTCTTTGTCATTCTTCCAGAAGCACCAGTCAACTATCCTCATGCGCAACAGGATGCGTCAAAGGTGGATGTGGAGGATATGTCACTCCTAGCCCAGGATCCAGTCGAGCAGCTCTCACGTATGCTCAGCACTAGAAACCGAATTCACATTACGAAAGCCATGGTCCGACCTTTCATGGTTCCTTTATTTGGAGCATTTGCTGTTGAGGCTTTGGCATATCCGGGCATCTCCCGAGCCCTGCCTCTTCCTCCGTCCTACACATCGTTCTTCTCCTACTTCACCACCTACGGCCTTGCTTGCCAAGTAGGCAACTTTATTTCTCGAACGCACACCCTTCTCTTCCGACCCACCAGTACAAAAGCCGCTTTTACGATTCTAGGAGCTTCAATAGTCATCTTGCTCGCCAACTCGATCTTCTTGGCGTTCTCGACAGAGGTCCTTGTCGGATTACTGGCGTTTGGGGCTGGTCTTGGCGGGGGAGCGGTTTACATGACCATTTTTGACCGAGTGCTGCAAGACAAGTCTTTCGAGTCTGGAGTCAGCTTGGAATTTGGTCTTCAGGCGGTGGGAGTTGGTGAGACTGCTGGTGTCATTGTTGGTGGATTGCTCGGCGCGATGCTCGAGAGTCCGATGTGTGGAGGCACATTTACAACCACAAAGAGATGGTGTCACACTAGCCATTAATGAAATAGAGAGGAAAGAGACGGACTGGATAGAAAGAATTATGATTAAATGAACCGATTAATGAATTGTGCATCACCCTTTTAGGCACCACGATTGAAGTCACAGTATTGAATAAAGTCTTGATTATCTCGTCTCTACGCTTCAAATGATAGTCCAATCACACAGACTGCATAGTTTTAATCCCGTGGAACTGTATGCATATATATATATACAGAAATACTGCTCTTTGGTTGAAGGAGAGCGTCCTTGAACCTCATTCGTCGGTTTCATCTATACCCATGAGGGGACTAGCCATAAGCACAGCCACCTCACTATGCCCCAGGCTTCAGCTTTAACTGACTCTTATATCAACCCAACTACTCTTGAGTACTTACCTATTTACCTTAAAGGCATATCAGCCAATCTCATGTTGCTCACCTACTACTGCTATTCTTTCACGCAGTTATCACAATCCTTGTAAATTGACACCCTTATCATGATGAAACGAAGGACTCACAATAAGTCTCGACATGGCTGTCGAAACTGCAAAAAACGCCATATAAAAGTACATATCCTAACTCCATCTTATAATTCCTCACTAAATTCATTAGTGTGACGAGGGAGGTCCTCCCTGCACCAATTGTCTAGCCCGCAATCTCGAAAACTGCTCATATCTCGCCGAACCACCAACCCAACTCCCAGCAACAGAGATTCGACGTCGCATAGAACTCGAACTCATGCATCGCTGGGCATCTTCGAGTTACAAGAGTCTCGCGAGTATCCCAGAGGATGAACAATGGCTACAAGAAGATATGGCTCGCTGGGCTCTTAAGCATGAGTATCTCCTACAGGGCATGTTTGCCTTTTCCGCTCTCGAAGTTGCACTCTGCGGTGGTGCAGTTGTGTTTGAAGACGATTATGAGACTTATTATGCCAAGTTGGCTGTGGAGTATTACGATAAAGCGAGCCGTTCGTTTCGAGCACAGCTTGAGAACGTAAACTCTGAAAATGCTCAGAAGATCTTCATGTTCTCATTTCTCGCCGTCGCTGTGAACATGGCGCTCGGGCAATGCAGCGCCTTTGAAGAGCTTCATGAGGGCGTTGTGGAACGCATGGTGACATTATGGGAGCTTCTTATGGGAAATGCCTCTATCGCTAATCAACACTTTGACGCTTTGATATCAGGAGCTTTATCACGATCGACAGAGGCTTTGATGCTGAGAACGCAACTTCAAACCGAAACGCCAACATCTTTAAGGAAAGAGACCGAGCAGGCTTTGGAGAGTCTAAACAACATTATCGACAAAGCCTGCGAAACACCCTCTGGTTCAACTCCCGACGACCAGTCCGAAGCCAACATACATATCAGCTCATACCGTGCCAGTTACTCCGCCATACAAACATGTTTCGTTCAAGACTCAAAAGACATCTTCAAGGGCATGGCCATAGGATTTCCTGCACTTGCAGGACGTGACTTTGGCCTAGCCCTCAAGAGTTCCGATCCAGTAGCTCTAATTCTTATGTTGTTCTGGGGCGTGCAGCTCCATATGCTGGGGAAAATGGCTTGGTGGGTTGGAACGTTTGGTAAGAAGATGGTTGATGAAGTCTCGGAAATACTGTGGAAGCCTGATCCGGAGTGTGAGGTTATGAATATGCCTGAGTGGAGAGAGTGCATTACTTGGGCGAGAATGGAGGTTGATCTAGCACCCATCGTCGAAGCTACAGAGGAACCGTGATATAAGGATGAAGTTTGTACAAAATATGTATAGATGCGCGGCGTATGGTTTGGATCTGGACTCACCACTTACTCGGTTTCTTTCGAAGCCACACATATACCCTACTCAGTTGAATCAGTTATTTGTCATTGAGCAGCGTTCAAGTCTAAGCCGGTATTACACCAGAGCCAATGGGTCTCATATAATCCAAGCTTGCGCTGTCTCCCGCCTCTTTCCTGGTGCTGATATGTCTGCCCTTAATCAAATCGGCAATGTGTGCCTTGGTATCTTAGTCTAACTTTTCCCTTACTCCTTGCCCCATCGCGAGGTCTCATCGCCCTCCTTCCATTCGCGCTCGACATATCCAAGCTCTTTCTTGACCTTCTCAACAGTCTCCTTGTCGCCGGTATTCTTTCCAATGTTGTCACTATTCAAGTTAGTTGATACTATTATCGGCCCAAGATAGAGAGAACTCACCTGATCTTCACAGCTGGGCGGCCTGCCGCTGAGCTGATTTTGATAACAATGTTCAAGGGCACTGATTTGGTGCCAGTCTTGAGGTGGATAAAGTCATTTGTGAGGTATGTTCCCACACCAAATGTTGGCTGGAAGCCGAGGTCTTCGGCAATCTTCTTGTACTCGAGACACTTTTCAATGTTCAGTGAATCGGAGAACACAATGAGCTTCTTTTCGGTAATGCCCTGCTTATCGTAAAACTCCCTCATCCACTTGGTGTACTCTGCAGGGTCACCAGAATCTTGACGAATACCAGCAAAGGTCTCGGCGTAAGTCTTCATGGTTCCATCAGCCTTCTTGAAAGTCTCTGCTGGGAAACCATCCTCGATAGGTTGCACAGGCTGGCTGAAGGCGCGCAGGAACTCCTGGGTTCCGAATGTGTCGGTCAGAGCAATACCGAGCTTGTTACCGAAGCAAGCCACCCAGTGCCGTAGCGCAACTTCGGTGGCTTGCTTGTAGTCACCGATGATAGCGGCAACACCCATGAACCACTCATGAGCGACTGTTCCTACAGGAGGGATGTTGAAGCGCATGGCCAGATGGACGTTACTGGTTCCAGAGAGCTTGCCGGGGAATCCCTTCTTCTCAGCCTCCTTAGAAGCTTGCACTAATCCTCGGAATACAAGGGCCTGGGTGTGATAGTCGCGGCGTCTTCGTGTGCCGAATTCGGATGTGATGCATCCAGCTTCCAACAGCTTGAGTCCCTTCTCGAATGCCTGCTTCTCCTGGCCCTCGTAGTTCCAGTCTGTGTCCATGAACTTGAAATACGCCTCGGACGTCAATGCAAGCATGGGGATCTCGTAAAGAATCGTATCGACCCAAGTGCCTTTGATCTGGATGTCGACGTCGCCAACAATTGAGTCATCTCCATTATCCTCGCCGACAGGAGTGAAGGTCGCGACAACTTGCTCTCGGGGGCTGAGGCGGAACTCCTTGAGGAAGTTGAGGTAATCGTCAGACAGGTAGTCGCAGTGCTTCTTTAGGAAGAGGTATTCGTCGGTAGATAGAGAAATGTTTCCGAGCTCTGTCCATCAAGGTTAGTCGGGAGTCTAGAGGCGCAGAACACCGAAAGTTCGCGTTTCTTACTTCGAATCTGCTCTTCGAGCCACTTGAAAGCGGTTCGCGACAGCTTCTTGTCAGGAGTTCGGTTGGTGTAGGCGTATGTTACGGGTACATCTTTGAAGAACTTGAAGACGGCGCATTGCATCGTCAATTTGTACAGATCGGTGTCGAGGAAGGAGATGACGCCCTCAGGAAAGGGCGAGGAGCTGTTGAAATCCATGATGAAGTTTATGTGGGTGTGTTATGACGACGTCGAGCTCGAGAGAGAATTGTTATCGGGTTTATAGCTGAAGGCTTGGAGAGCCGAGTTCGGGGATGCGGAGATAAGTTGAGGAGATCGTGAGTAACGCGGCTCAGGTTAAAGTCGTTTGTTGATGAAGGTGATGCTGAAAAGACAGGGCCATATAAGACTTTTATGGTGTCGCTGAGCTACAAGTTATGACGTTTGCGAATTTGCGTGGTTCTGTCGAGTCATAGGTAGAGGTCTAAAAACGACGGAAATGTGACGCATTCAGAAGAGATCTAGAATAGAACGAACGAACCCGCTGAAGAAGACGAGCTGAGGGTCAGGCTCTGAGGGAAGGTGAGGGGTTGGTCGCGGCTGCCATAGTGGATTTATGGAGGGGCACTAAGAGCGCTATGACCACACCTTAATTCTCTTCCAAAGAAAAAAAATTTGGACAAGTTCGCGAGGCTAGCATTTTTCTTCCTGAACTGGATCTCTACGCCTGGCTACGCGGCGGCAGGTTAACGTATCTATTTCAATCCGCGCAACAATTCCGAGCCGATTCTCGTATTTCAGCGAGTTAATACTTAATTTACGAATATCGCGCGACTGAGGACTCTTTGAGAGCCCAGACACCGCCATTACAATGGATATCCATCGATGTCGATTCGTTCCCTATAAGCCTTCCGCCATTAACGCCATTGCCTTCTCTCACCCCAAGACACGCTCGGCAGTACAAGCCAACCTTGCGCGACTCGCTATTGGACGAGCTAACGGCGATATCGAAATCTGGAACCCTACGAATGGCTCTTGGAACCAGGAGCTCATCATTCCAGGCGGTAAAGATCGAAGTGTCGATGGACTTGTCTGGGTCAATGAGCCTGACCAGGACCTTGGTGATGGACGCGTTGTCGCTGGAAAGTCCCGACTGTTCAGCATAGGTTATACATCCACAGTCACCGAATGGGATCTCGAGACAGGAAGACCAAAGAGACACGCTAGCGGTCAACATGGTGATATCTGGTGCATGGCTGCTCAACCTGCTGGATCCGACAAGGTCACACTTGGCGGCGACTCTCAAGATTCCAACAAGCTTATCGCTGGTACAATCGATGGCGAGCTTGTCATATACTCGATCGACGACGATGATCTTCGATTTCAGCGTGTTATTTTACGATCACCGACCAAGAAGGCTCAGATGGTCAGCATTACCTTCCAGTCGCGCAAGGTCGCAATCGTCGGCTGCTCCGATAGCACAATTCGAGCGTACGATGTCACAAAGGGCCACATGCTGCGCAGGATGACACTAGGCTCCGATCTCGTTGGTGGCTCCAAAGACATCATTGTCTGGTCTGTCAAATGTCTGCCAAACGGCAACATTGTCTCAGGCGACTCCACTGGCCAAGTTTGCATCTGGGATGGCAAGACATACACACAATCACAGCGCATTCAAAGCCACAAGCAAGATGTTTTGAGTCTTGCGATAAGCGCTGACGGCACATCTATCCTCAGCGGAGGCATGGACCGGCGAACAATTCTTTACAAGCAGAACAGTGGCACTGGATCACGATGGGCCAAAGTTTGGGGACGAAGGTATCACGACCACGATGTCAAGTCTATGGCTTCTTTTGAGAGTGGCAGAATCAGCGTTATTGTCTCAGGAGGTTAGATCAACCACTCTCGTCATTGAATTCCGGCTAACTCGAATGTAGGACCTGATGCCAACCCTGTTGTGGTTCCCCTGAAGGAGATGGGACGCGAGAACCACCGTATGATGTCCAGCTTGCCTCAGCAGGCCCCTCTATTGAGTGCGCCAAAGGCTCGATTTGTTGTCAGCTGGTGGGATAGGGAGGTTCACATCTGGCTTCTCCGAAAATCAGCCAACGACATGTTTAACAATGCAAACGAGGAGGTCGACATTAACCAGAACCGCAAGCTTATCAAGACTATCGTCGTCAAGGGAGATTCGAATATCACTTCAGCGACCATCGACGACGAGGGCTCACTTCTGATCGTTGCTACCGCTATCGACGTCAAGGCTTTCAGATTAGAACACCAAGATCCTGTCAAGCCTTCAGACGTCAAGGTCTCTTCCTCTGAGCTTCCTTCAAAGCTTGCAGGTGTAGGCGCCATTAAAGTGCAGCTCTCACCCAATGCTCAATGGCTCTGCGCGATTCAGGAAGGCTCTCGCGTTGTCATGGGCGCCCTCGACCCCGTCAGCCCCAGAACATCTCTCATCTTTTCACCGCACGTACAGAGACTCACACGCTTACGACGACAAATCCCACGCTATATTCTCAATGGAGGACTTGGCAGCTACGATAGGACCATTACACAGATCGCCTTCTCTCCAGACTCCAAGATGCTCGCAACATCTGACATCGCGGGCTACATCGACACTTGGATCCTGAGCGATGGTGAGAAGACCAAGTCAGAGGATGACGCGTCCTCATCAAGTGAGAGTGACTCTTCAGACGAAGAAGAGGAGCAGTCATCGCAGAACATTGAGAAGTGGGTTCGTAACCCTAGTGCCAAACTACTGCCCAAGCTTCCCTCTGCAGCTACGGTTCTGTCATTCTCAGCCGATGTCCCTCGGAACAAGATCTCTCCCAGAGGTTCGCCCGATGGAATAAATGGCTCATCTAATCATGTAGACGACTACACCCTCCTCGCGATCACCTCGTCGTGGAACCTGCTTACCTTCCACCCCCTCCAGGGTTCCCTTACCCCCTGGTCTCGACGTCATAAACGAAAGGACCTACCCGGTCCTGTGCAGGATCTCCTTGACCTCGCCAAGGGTGTCTTCTGGCAAGGCTCTCGTGCTTGGATCTACGGTGTCTCGTTCCTCCTCATGCTCGACTTGGCTCAAGACCTTCCTAAGCCTATAGATGGCGATATTAGTGATTCCACAGCTGCCCCAGGCAAGCAGAGCCTTAAGCGCAAGAGAACAGGTCCCTCTACCGGAGCAGGAGGTAGAATGGAGCAAGGCGCCATTGCACCCTCGCTAGTTCGCAAGCATACAGCTGGTCAGTGGGAGGACATCGATATGGAGGATGCCCCCAAACTAGAGGACGCCAATAGCGACGACGAAGCGGATCAACCCGAAGGTGAACTCGCCCAGCTACGGAACCGTCATGAAGTGGGCAAAGATCTCGAGGTTGCCGAGACTGGCGGTGAACGCAAGAGCTGGTGGATGACTTTCAAGTACAGACCCATTTTCGGCGTCGTCCCTCTCAGCACCGCAGACCAGCCCCTCGAGGTTGCCCTGGTGGAGAGACCAACATGGGATGTGGACATGCCCGAGAGTTACTTCAGCGTCGAGCAGTGGAGAAAGTAATGGAGTACGAAAATGTAGATATACGAAGTGAGTGTCAAGTTGACTAGATCATGAATCGCAGAGAAGCATGTTGAGCACGGTTGCAAGGATGATGGATGTCAAAAGGGTCTGGACTCAAAAAGCATGATCCTGGTTTGTAGATTTGGATGTTTATACTGGTTGCATAGTCCAACATACGGGCTATCGAATCAAAATTTTGGGATATCGGGTTTCTATTGCATACGTATACCCATGTCTGGGTTGTGACCATGAAAAGATTTTGTCACTTCACGACATGCCCCCTCGGGAGCAACCGTATCAAGGATGGGTAGGCATCTGGGGTTTGAGGTCCTTGCTTCTATCATCCACTCTCTGTTTCAAAAGGCTGAACATGTCTCGCGTATCGGAGTGCCATATATCAGACGAACTTCAGTCCGAACCAAGTCACAAGAACATTTCAAGATGAGTGATTTCTAGTCTTGCAACCTAGAATTCTAGATCTACATGAACAGAAGCAAGAGCCCGAATCAAGAAATAAGGTCCCGCTGGTTTATACACTAGACTGTTGCACAGCTTACCGAAATCGTCTAAATATTATTAACGAGGCCCCATTGCTCGCCATAGAACGCGCGTCATGGGCATCAGGAGGACCAAGGACGTTAGCCTGGCCAATTCGAGCCTGCTGCTGGAATAGCCTCATGTCAGAGAGACCATGTCAAGGCATATGTAAGTGTGTCAAGTTGGATGGAAGGTTCCATTCGTGAAGTGGCAGATAGATGAGATCACAAGAGGGTTCATGACAAGGTAGCATGGCTCGCGTGGATTTGATGCTCAAGTGTATTCAACATCCCTGAATCCGAACCTCATGGGAAACCCACACGACTCATACTTCCGATGAATCACTGGCTGCTTGATTGTAATTATGGGTAGTTCTCAAGGGATACGTATCGACAACGGGTAATCCCCAGTCTAGGCTTCGTCATGCTTAGATATTGAGTTACCGAGAAGAGAAAGAACTTGTTAACCACGTCAAATCTAAGTTGATCCTAGGAAAGATCCGAGTGAGCTTCCAATGAGATTGTCGAGCAAACGAAAGCCGAGTTGACATCAAGAGCGGGCTCTGAGCGTTGAAGCGATTTGGCGATCAGCTTGGACCACAATTGAGGTCATCAGGACGTTTATCCAAAGACCTTATGAGAGCGTACGTATCAGACTTCCCTGTAGCGAAATTCTTAGCTTCGCAATATGATCTGGCCGTTGACTTGGCCAAATCTCTTGATATGTCTCTGGCCTTCTTGGCAAGGCTTATCAGTCCATCCGTGTAAATCAATCTGCAAAACGAGAAAAACATCGAACATTCACAAAACACCAAAAAGTACCTTTGGGAAATTGTTGAATCAGGAGGTGGCAATTGAAGAAGATCACGTTGCGTAGACTCTCTCTTAGAGTTGAGATTTTGGTGTTTGCTTCGCAAGCAAGCCAATGTCATGGAGCGTCCAGATGACGCGGCCTTTGGCGGTGTCTTAAGCAACACCCCCCGGTCGTAAGCGTAACAAGATCGGCAGACCACAACTGAGAATGATTGGCGGTCCATCACTGAGCCTGAAGACGCAACTCGATTGACGATTGGGTGTCTTTTTCGGGCGACAGTGCGACATTGCTAAATTTCGATATCGAAAACGGTGAGTAGATCGCAACTCGACGTTAGGAAATTGAGAAAACGGAGAGGTATTGAATTCGGGCTATGATTCGACCCCTGTGACTGAGGTTTGACACGACGCTCAGAGAACGTTCCCGCTGCCAAGAAGCTCTAAAGACGCAGGGTTAATTCCGTTCAGTGGTAACGTTGCCAGGTAAGCAAATAGTCGACTCTCGAGTGTGTGTTTGCCCTCTGGGCGCCTGTCAAGTGGAAAGCTGGGATTGGACGAGGCCGCTTTTTCAGGGGCAGACGCACGCGATGCAGACGCCAAAGCCAGTTAAGCTTCTTTCCAAGCCCGCCTACTGAGCTGTGTCGAGACGACCAAGATGGTTTTTCCTGTATGGTTTGTGGTTGTGGTTTGATATTGAGATGCCTGGCTGTGTCATACAGGCAGGGCGTAAGGCAGATAATTTGACTCAAGATCGACGAGTATCAGGTAAAGAAGCATGTTGCAGATCGCTGTGGAGTTATGAATATCTTGTTGGATGTGCTGTGCTGTATCTTTCCACATCTGAGGTACGAATAGTTATCCCAACAATGGCCATGTGGAATAGCCTCACTTGTGAACCACATATAATTTGCGAATATTGGGTATAGTAGTATCTCGGAAAATAGTCTTCGTGTTTATCTGATATGTATCCATCCATATCCTCATAGGGAAACCATTGAAACAGAACCAAACGTTCTGGTGGGTTGTGATGCAAGTTGATGGAGGCAGTGGAATTACAAGGGTCAAGAGGCCGCGAGTCAAAGTGGATCTAGTGGAACTGGGAATAACGAGCACCGCCACTGAATAGATATTCTGTGGCTAGTGATATCCAGGATACAGAGGAAATAGTGAATACCTCAGAGGCCTACAATTAAAACAATAAGCGCGGGCAATACTATCTCTTCGACTATGTATTGCTGCGCATGTCTTGTCCTACGTATTGCGAAAAAGGATTGCGGGCAGCGTGGCTCAGTGGGCTGTGCCACGATACTAAGGTACTATTTCTTCGGGCGCCTTTTTAGAGGAGGACCTCACCACTGCCTCGTCATCGCCCACCACGACGAGGGGCACGTTCCCAGTAAAGTACCGATACTTGTTCGCCCAGGGCCCAGGGTCGAGTGACTCGTAGAAACTGCAGCGGTCTTTAGAGAGATTTCCGTGCTAGATCTTGTACCAATATTGCAACAAGAATTATTACATTATCTCAGTCTCAGTATTTGATATTCAGCTAATATCTGCTGCCAAATACTATGTATTTGACTTTTATAAGTTGTTCAAAAACATATCCAAATTAGAGTCTACGCGGACATTGAACCCATGTCTAATTGCTCACTGAATTGACTCCATCTCTGAAGCGGCCGATCGTTTTAACGCGGCTCGACGGTTTCCCCGCGCTTATCATCTGCTGGGCTTAGTTAGAGGCTTCCATTCACATTGCCACAGCCAGCACAGATAGAGATTGTCGTTCCTTTCCCATTATTCTCTTAAAATTCCCATAATTTATTCCCAATTTATTAAAATATTTCATCGTCTCTTGTAGTTCTTTTCTCCATCTGACTTATCAGACAGTAGTACAAAACAGAAGCTGACGCTTGCTAATTCGCTGATGACGAGGATCTAGGCCAGGCGCCACTTCGCTTTTCGGTGTTCCCTAGGTCGACGTACGTACGCAAAGTGTATCACTCACTGGAAAAAGTCTACGTACACTTACTTACTTGCCCTGGCCTGCTGAGATTGGCCCTTTAGGTTCGCCTCTTGATGATGAAGCTGTTGCGTAGACTTGAGAACAGTTGACCCGTTTCTAATTCAATTTGAGTCAACGAGTATTACATCTTCTGGGGGCTCATATTTTCCTTCATAATAGCGACACGCATTAATATTCGTAGGCTTCAGGAGCCATGATATTAAATAACAATCGGAGCCTACAAGCACTGAGCATCCAGCCAACTCATCACAGACCAATCATTTCAGCCATTATAAGGCTCAGTGGCCGTTTTCTCAGTTCCCTGAGCACTTGGACAAGAGTACGAGGCAGCTGTACCGGTACATGCCCCTGCGCCCAGCAGCCCCCACCTGGAGCAACAGTCGGCTCCCTCATTGGCCTGGCGCTCACTGCTGACGCGTAAACTGCCATCGTAGGCTCTGGCCCAGAGTGGGCAAGAGTGAACGAGACGCACACCCTCCCGAGACACCCCGTCCCTTTCCCTTTATTCCCCTGGTCCACCCTCGCTCGATTCTCATCGCCGCCTGCTCCTGCCTCTGCCTCTCCTCTTTTGTGCTGTCTGTCTCTCTTACCTGCCTGCAGCGTCAGCCATTCGCGAGCCGTCAACTCCTCTCTTTAAACATCACTTGCGGCGACGACGAATATAACAAGCGATTCAACTTGCTTCCACGACGAAAGAGTATTCGACGATACTCACGACGATTGAAAAAAAGAAACGACTCCGGCTACCTTAGTCATCAGCTGGCCAGAGCAAGCGACAACTTCCGTGGCAACAATCCATAGGTGATTCTGAGGACCGAAGAATCAGCATCTGGACAACGCGTGTACCGTGGCAATCGGGCCTACCATCACGCACCTCTCGTTGCTGACGACGACAATTTACGATCAATATTACGACGACATTTCTCGCTCGAGGTTTCTCAGGCCTCGTAAATATCAACAATTGAGCTATCAACTACCTAGCCCGGCCACGTATCTGGGCAACGACATATACTGAAACATATATCATCAACAACTTTATCGACGAATTATCCACTTACTAAACCACAAGTTACAATTATGGCGGGCCAACGCACGCCTGCGGGCGAATATGGCGAGGAATGGGCCCGAGATCTTCGGGTCCAATTCGAAGGCTTGTTACGTGACAAGCGTATGAATGATCTCCGTGCCTCGTCTCGGCAAGGCTCTCCAAGTTTGGGAGACCAATCTCCCCGTATGCGAAGCTCTCCGTACCCCAGCGATAGCCGACCCACGACATCCCAAGGACCTGGTCTTCCCTCTTATTCCGCCTTGCGACATCTTCCCAAGATCCCATCACCTCCCGCTGCTGGCGATCGCGATTCTCAAAAATTCCGAAACCTCCTCATCAGCTTATCATTAACACCAACCAAATACGAAAACCCCGGTTTGTTGGACGAGGCATTGCAGACCATCCCATTAGATCGTATCTATGGTGAGGCTGAGGAAGAGACTCAAGTCTTGCAAGCTCAGGCTGAGAGTATGGGTGACGGACGACGACCTGAATGGGGCTACCAAGACTGCGTCATCCGGGCATTATTAAGGTATGTCGTTTTTTCATCCGATCTCATCATTTGGATGGATTGACTAACACAATTGATAGATGGTTTAAGCGATCATTCTTTACCTGGGTCAACAACCCACCATGCCCTGTCTGCTTATCTCCCACCATCGCCCGAGGCATGACTGCCCCCTCACCTGAAGAGAGTGCTTGCGGTGCCCTCCGTGTCGAATTATATCAATGCTCTGCTCAACATTGCGGTGCTTTCGAGCGCTTCCCTCGTTATGGTGATGTCTGGCGGTTATTACAGACCCGACGAGGACGTGTGGGCGAATGGGCCAACTGCTTTAGCATGCTTTGCCGAGCTGTGGGTGGCCGCGTCCGCTGGGTCTGGAACGCTGAAGACCACGTTTGGACTGAGGTGTATTCAGACCACCAAAAGCGATGGGTTCATGTGGATGCTTGTGAGGAAGCATGGGATAATCCTCGCCTGTACGCTGAGGGTTGGGGCAAGAAGATGTCCTACTGCATTGCATTCTCGATTGATGGCGCTACTGATGTCACTCGACGATATGTGCGCAAGAACCAACATGCTGCTGAGCGTAACCGATGCCCTGAAGAGGTTCTGCTCTATGTTATGCAAGAGATCAAGAACATGCGCCGAGCCAACATGAACAAGGACGAGCGATTCCGATTGGAGAAGGAAGACAGCCGGGAAGACAACGAACTTCGAGGCTATGTTGTGGCCTCAATTGCACAAGCCGTGACTGACTTGGTTCCCGGATCCCCTGGTGGATCAACCCACACTGGCGCAAGCGGAAGCGATACCAAGTTACCTGCTGAGCAACCTGGTCGACAAACTAGCTCCACAGAATGGTTGACTGCCCAGCAGCAACAATCTGGTCGATATCAACAGCCTCGCGATCCTAGCCACCGACGACCATTGCCTTGAAAGGCGGGCGCATTTCTTTTGCGACACTTTCTTAGGCAATACGTCGGAGCTGTGTGAACGCTGACGCCTATTGATGACAGCCATAGCCATATTATATCACCATCCGGGCCAAACACAATAATACCCGCGCCCGTGGTTTAGTGCGACGAACAACTAAATACTTCGATGAAAGTACCACGGCCCTCAATCATACGACCTCCATGATACTATCACTTCGATGAACTTTTCGCCACACACCATTATTCCCTTCATGTCTAATACTATACACCTTTGACAGCCATAGCATAGACTCGGCGTTGAACCATTTCAAAGCGGCAGCCGTCTTTGCGGCATAGCCTGTACCTACTACATCAACCTGCCTTTTGATTTCTTTTGTTGTTTTTCTTTGTATAGGGGGCGCATTACGGCGGGGCATCTATGTCCCTTAGGAAAGCAGGGGCGGGTTAGTCCCCTGTTTCGGGGCGTTTGGCTGTGTTTCTTTTTAGGCTATCATGAGCGGTATGAGGCCAGGCAAAAGAGAAGGATCAGTGGATGAATAAGATAGGATAAATCAATGCCAAAGAGCAGTTCCTTTCTAAGTTGATGTCTTTGTTGACTGAAGTTTATTGATGACATGTCAAAGCGTACCCAAGTAATCAATGCTATCGATACGGCAATCTATCAATTGAAAGAACCGTTGATTATCCCTTCGTCATTCAACAGGCATAATTGTATGAAGTCAATCTTTCTTTGAAACACAGGATGATTCAAAGGAATTCTTTGAGATGACGTTGAAAGGCTCAAACATGAGGGAGGGTGTTGGCACGTGACCGTGCAGCTCTTGCCACTTCCCAAAATACATAGGGAAGCTACCATACCCTGGAGGCAGTCGCGAGCAAATACACATTTTCCATCTTCCACGAATCTTTTTCACATCTTAACAAAACAACTGAATTCCGTCAAGATGGGGTCGGCTAGTGTGCAGTCAACCCGAGTTCTGCGTTCTGCTGCACGCGAAAACCTCGTGAAGCCACAGGAACCAGTCTCACTCACTTCGATTAAGACACCCAAAGCGGGTCAAACTCCCAAGAAGGCTATCAGCTTGAAGGAGGAAGCACCTAAAGAAGCACCCTTGCCACCACCAATGAAGCGCAAAGCCCATGAAATCGACCAACAAGATATGTCATACCAGGCTAAGAAAGAACAGAAGGTGAAGAAACCGAAAGTCAAACAAGGAGAAAAGCGACTCCGCAGGTTCAGACCTAAGCCACCACAGAATTTCCATGAGGTCTACCACCGGGCTCTATCTCAGCGCTTTTACGTGCTTAATCGCGTGAGAGGCGGTACTCAGGAATGTCTTGAGGAAGATGTTGAGATGACTGGGTCGACGGGAAACATCTACACTGTTCACGTCGGAAAACAGCCGAAATGCACATGCCCTCACAATGAGAAGGGTCATCAGTGCAAGCATATCCTCTATGTAAGTCTCAACGCTTGACCCCTCGAACACGCTATTGACAGCAACAAGGTCATGAAGCAGGTTCTCAACGCGCCTTTTAATCTGGTCTACCAACTCGCACTCCTCAGCACGGAGCTTCAAACCATCTTTGCATCTGCACCTCCCATTTCCGCACCTGGACAAGGAGAATCTGACAAGCGCAAGCCCATCGATGGCGATTGCCCTATCTGCTACTGTGAGCTTGACGAGAAGAACCAAGAGTCTATCGTTTGGTGCGCTGCTGCCTGTGGTCAGAACATTCACGAGGAGTGTTTCAGAATGTGGGCGCAGACGAAGCCTGGTGCTGGAAGTGTGACTTGTCCTATGTGTCGCAGCGTCTGGAAGGGCGATGACCAGCTTGTGGCGAGGATCCAGAAGGACAAAGGTCAGGTGGATAAAGAGGGTTATGTCAATGTTGCGGATCAACTTGGCATCAATCGTGAGAGAGGTATTTTCAACCCATGTCTTTGGGGCTTTTTTTTTCTCTTTTTTTTTCAATGCTGACTTTAGTTTAGATGAGTCGATCTATTCGCGATGGTACGGATACCATCAGAGACGCCGAGATCCCAACTACCAGGGCGATCGTGCTTGGTATGGTCGTTGATAAAGATCGCGGTGGAGAGGCACGTATGTGAAGCGAGCAGTTTCTTCGGACCAAGATGCGACGGAACTAATGTCGCCTTGATGTTTACTTTGTCAGGAAAGTATGGTGGCAGGCGTTTTGTGGTTTTGCAAGGAGTTCATGGTAACAAGGGTTACCCGGAGTTATCTCAGCCATTGCAGCTGATGAGAGTAAGGCGATTGAGGCTTCCCCTGGTAAGGAAGTCTCTCAAATGATGTGTATATTTTATTCGACTCGAGATAGTCCTGCTTTGTAGAGTACTCGTAGATTCAGCTCATCTCATCAAATATGACAGGGGCTTAATGACAGAATGACTACTGAGATACGCCCTGGTGAAGGCAATCAACGGACATCTTATCGCGGAAGACAATCCTCCCGTCTCAAGTGATCTAGTATTCCGCCATCTAATTTAATGACAAGCAAAGTCCGCAGTATATGCTTCCTGGATTGGTAGTTGAGGTACCAAAAGGTCGCCGGCGGTGGAGTTCGGCGGTTTCGGTGGGTCCCCCCGAATGTCCCCCCATGCCGACCGCCGAGACGCCGACTCCGCCGCCATCGTATGACAATAGAGTAAATAAAGAACTCATGCCCGTCTTTAACACAACAGAAATGAACCCTCATCAGACCAGGAGTTCATAGACTCAACTATCCAAAAGTCACAATGTCGAAATTACCATCCACCACTCGAACTCTTGTTGCACCAAAGAAGTGTCTCCCAGCAGAGTACACAGTTATAGAGCAACCTATACCAAGAATCACCAAACCAAACCAACTTCTTCTACGTATGAAAGCTGTTGCTATAAATACCGGCGAAACACTATATGCATCTGGTCAATTCGACTTACTCTTCAAGGCCTCGTAAGTCAACTACTCTTAACCCATACCATAAACTCACACAAATATAGCAAGTTTCCACTCCCGTTTGGTATGGAAGGTTCTGGAGTAGTTGTCGCCGTTGGATCTGATGTTACAGAGTTCAAAGTCGGTGATGAAGTGTACGGCATGGAGTTCGAGAAACCCCATCTCACTAGGCCCCCTGCAGCTTGGGCCTCGACATATGCCGTGACAGAATCACAGTTCCTTCATAAGAAGCCCGACCATGTATCTTTTGAAGAAGCTGCTGCTGTCCCAGCTCTAGCAGTCACTGCGTACCAGAGCATCAGGCGTGGATTACAGCTTCAAGGGAGAGATAGTCTAGCAGGACAGACTGTTTACATACCCGCTGCTCTCAGTGCATCTGGCTCCACGGCTATCCAAGTTGCAAGAAACTATTTCGGTGCCGAGAAGATCATTTCTACTGTCTCGACGCCAAAGATGGGGCTGGTTGAAGAGTATCTCCCTGGGATGGTCAACCAACTCTACGATTACAAAACCCAAGACATCGTCAAACTAATCGGCCGCGGCACAGTCGATTTTGCAATCAGCACCCAATTCTCCACGCTCAACGAAAGCATATCCGTACTTAAACCAAACGGTATTCTAATGAGCATAGCGAGTCTTCCGAAAAGCAAAGATATGAAAGAAATGCTCGGTCCCGAATTCCCTGCATGGCTGGGCTGGATTCTTGATTTTCTGCAGTACTGGTATACGTGGAAGCTTCGCGGTACAAAGATTCAGTATGAGTTTCTTTCGGGACATCCAGGACATCGGGAGGATATGGAGGTTGTGGCGGACATGGTTGCCAAGGGAATGGTCAAGGCTGTTAATACGGCAGTGGATTTGGATGATTTGGAGGAGGTTAGGAGGAGATGTGAAATGACTTTTAAGAGTAAGGGTGGGCTTGGGAAATTTGTGGTTCGACCTTGAAAGATTGGCAGATTGAGGTTTTGTTGTTAATGGTGTGTATTTAAGTCTGGTACAAATATGAGCTAAAGAAATTGAATGTAGTAATTCTGCGTGTTATTCGTCTTTGGACTACTTCTCCTAGCACAACACTGTCTTATAAAAGCTTTGTATTAACCCTTCAATTTTACTGGTCGAAGTTGAGCTATACATTTGGCACCGAGTGTAGAGGATCTAAACAGAATGGTGTGGAAGACATGAGAAGAAGAAGAAGAAGAAGAAGAAGAAGAAGAAGAAGGAAAGTACAAAAAGTGTAAAATCTGTATTATAATGGCCTGCCTAAAATACCCAAAACACCCCAAAGAAACAACTCCCACACACGATCTCAGCTGAACTGTGTGCTCCCTAAACTCCATTCAGAGAGCCTTCAATAGTTAAACCAAATTCCCGTCTCAGACGGGCTTCAGTAGCTTCACCCCATCTTCTCCTGGATGAATTTTTCACGACTACTGAATTGGAAGCTGAGAAACAGCCTCACATTTTTCTACTAAGGCGCATACTCTTGATCGCAACATGTCAGAATCGTATCGGCAGTCTCAAGTTGAGGCATACTTACCAGTATGAATGTTTCTTCTTATGTGCTCATTATGGGCAGCCGTGTTAATCAAGTAGGAAACTATGACGAAAAGAATATCGACGATAATTTCCTCTGCGTTCCTTATATACCATGGCTGGTTGTCTATGTCTTCTTGAGGTTGTACAGGTTCTGGCTTGACTTTGAGTTCGGGTTCTGGTTTTAATTCAGGTTCTGGAGTAGGCTCTCGAGGTGGTTCCTGAGCTAGTAGAGATGAGTCTCCAAGTGGTAGAGGTAGACGTAGTTGTCGAGGTGGTGGAGAGGGCCTTCGGCTAGAGGCCTTTGATGTACCTGGTGTAGTATTTCGACTTGAGGACCTTGAAGATCTTGAATTTTTCCTCGACATGGTGATGTGTGGGTGTGGGTTGGTTGTAGACGTGAGGTTGAGTTGGAGATGCTGAAGAGGATTGATGGAGAGGGAATGAAACCCTTCTTATGTACGTACACCAGGAAATCTTAAGTTACCATAGACCATAAAAGTTCTTCAATGATTGGTCGTGAAAAAGAGATAAAAGCTTGATATTAAGCATCTGTGGAAGGTCACATAACTCAGGACCTCACTCAGCCCTAAGTGGCAAAATACTCAGGAGTTAAGCATGAACTTAGGAGGTTCTTCAACAAATCATTATTCGCCCTTGATTTTGGTCCCAAGTCTTTGGCTCTCTGAGGATCATGAACATTACGTGATATGTGCACCAAAGCTTATCTACGAAAGAACTGACGTGTGAATCAGAACTAGGTTCCAAATGAGCGAATAAGACAATGTATTCAACTCTGAGAGTTTCCAGAAGAGGCCAAGACACATTGTCTGAATTAAACTTCACCAAGAGACAGCAATTCTTTTGGAGCCAATCAAATTCTTCATTTCTTCTGCATAAGGAAGTTTCGCCAGGCGGAGCTATTTTGGTGCCGAAGGAGAAACTGCTTGCTGTGCCGTTGGACCTATAGCTTATTCTCCGCAATCCTTTTATCTAGGTCTGCAAACCTCTCATACTACTTTAGGCATTCTGGATTAGCAATGCTACCCAATGCACGCGGCTTACGTCCATTCACCACATCGCTGACAACGTGCTCGATTCTTTTCCCGTTGAGTGTGCAGGGGATATCTGCCACCTCGAGGATCTGAGTTGGCACATGCCGGGCACTGAGCTGTTTCCGGATCGCATGTCGAACCCGGGACCGTACTGTCTCGTCGAGGTGGGAGCCATTGCTCATCTTGAGGAAGAGCAGTACTCTTTCGTCTGCATCCCCGGGGCGTCGTTGGCCACATGCGATGCAATCGAGCACTTCGGGAAAGCCTTCGAGCACCCCATACAGTTCTGCCGCGCCAAACCTGATACCTGTAAATGTTCAGCATTAGCAAAAAAACACGGGTGACTTGGACATAGCATATCTCACCTCCCGGGTTCAGGACCCCGTCGCTACGGCCCAACATTATGAAACCGCCTGTCGCAGGGTTCTTTCGCACGAAATCGCCATGGCACCAGATCCCAGGGAATACGTCAAAGTAAGCCTTTCGGTATTTTTCTATTCCATCTGGACCCCAAAAGGTGACAGGCATGCTGAAGAATGGTTTCGTAATGACAAGGCCAGAATGAAGATGGCCAATACTGTAAGTGCAGACTAACTGAGATGGTTGAAACATAACGCGGCAGCGACGTCGGCACATGGCACTCTCGGTAAGCCGACATCCAATGAGTTGCCCGGAAGGATCATCGTAGTCAGTACCTAGTTATGGTCTAAGTAAAACCTTTAAGCCAATGTCCAGCATATCGTAAGTAATCACAATACAGTCATTGTGCCACTCGTATATCTGGCCTAGGTTCGGCATGACTACAGCCAAGTTCACAGCTTGAGTAAGGGAAGAACAATTTCGATTCTCCTGATCTTACTTAGACGGACACCAAGTTTGAAAGTGAATGGAAACAGTGAGAAAGCTGCAAGATAGATAGATCCCACGTCTGCAGTGAGCTTTGTGGCCTCCCTCTCCGTCTAATCTAACACACCCATCCTCCGTCCACTTGGTAATTGGCCCCAGTGATGAAGCTGGCTTCGTCACTTAGGAGAAACGCAACTATAGGTGCGATCTCGTCTGGTCGAGCCTTACGCTTGATTATCTGCAAGGCAAGCTCCTGTGCTGATATTTCATCATCAGGTCCCTGCGTCATGGGAGTGTCGACGCACCCTGTAAGAAGGTTAGAAGACGATCTACGCCAGTCTGCAAAGCATCAATCAATCATACCAGGTGAGACGCAATTGATCCTGATGTCAGGGTATTCCTTTGCCGCACTCCGGCACAAGCCTAGGACCGCATGTTTGCTGGCCGCGTAGCTCGAGAGTTCCGCCCAGCCAACTGTCGCATTCACACTCGCTGCCGTGACCTGGAGAGGAGCGTGTCAATACAGGAATCTTTCAGGCTTGATCAGAAGTCAGTTCTGATGTAGAGACTCACAATGCTTGCGCCAGCTTTCATAACTCGCAATTGAGCTCGGAGGCAGTAGAAAACGCCCTTGGTGTTGACGTTGAAGGGAACCTCCCAATCTTCATCAGACATGTCAACAATCTTTTCAATAGTAGCCACGCCCGCAAAGTTCACAGCGCCGTCTAACTTGCCCAACACCTGGACCGTCTTGTTGATCCAGCGGTCAACTTGCTCGCTTTTCGTCACATCAACCACCTCATGCATGTGGCCGGAACCCGATAGCTCTTTTGACGCTTCATTGAGGCTCTTCTCGTTTCGATCTGCTATGGATAAGATTGCACCACGACTGGACAAGAGCTTCGCAATCGCTAGGCCCATGCCGCTCCCGGCACCAGTGATGGCAATCTGGCAAATCAGTATCGATTGCAATAGAGACAAGCATTTCGTTAGCATTTACCACTTTCCCTGACACGCTCGCCATATCTCCTTATTCAAGTTACCCAGTCCTGATAATGGAAGCTAAGGAATGAGTCAATTCCACTGAGGAAAAAAGTCAAAGTAAGGTAGATGTATGTCGTGTTCCGTGACTAACGGCACTTTGAGTGCTGTCTATTAGCCACTTGTCTGTCTTCTTATATAGTCATTTGAGCTTTACTGGCTCAGCGTTCAGTGGTAGTGTGAGTCTGTGGGGAAGAGGACTGTAAGTCGTAGCTGGGGTCTGTCAATGTGCGGGGTTGGAATGATGATCGTCAAAGGCCATTGCTATCACTCCGATATGCGAGGCTTTTGAACGAGATAAGAAAGATCCCGGACTTGGGGTAGCTCTGACCAGACTATACCGATGCTCTGTCATGACAGATCCGCGTCTTCCCATCTCGACCTCTTTCGCACACTCGAAATTCACCCCTACCACGGACCACACTCTCGATGCCTTTCTCGACTAACTACATCCCGAAGCTCAGCATCAACGACAAACACTAATGAAGCTGGGTGTCAGCACATGGGGCACTTGGCACCTTCGGAAAACGCTTCTATTGTCGACGACATGAGAAAGATCAAGGCCTTGCTATGAGAGCAAGATACCGACGCCTTCTGAATTGAGTTCGGAATATCTCATGTTATTCTTATTGAGAAACCAGATGAGATGAAAAGGACCGGCACACTTGTAGGGGCGTCAAAATTCGGAATACCAATGGGATAGTACTTGATATTCTATCTAATGTTCGGTTTGCTTTACAGTCCACGCTATATCTGCTCTTCGACTTTATCTGGTCGCAGTCATTGCGTGCCCAGACATCTCAAATCCGACTCCAAATCCGACTCCACATGAGCTCTTCTCGGTGCTCAAAGACAAAATTTTCAATCACAGAAACATAAGACTCAATATCCTTGTCAGAGAGGCAGATATTCAGAGGAGTAAATCCTCGTGAGGCGATGTTGATGCCGTTGGCCAAATTGTGATGGTAGAAGAGTGAATGCCAACTAGATGCATTTCGCCCACTGAATCTGACGTTTAGCAGGCTGCCTCTTCCTGTGACAAACATGCGAGGGACTTTGTCCAACCTGATAGTTCCAGCTTGCATGATCGTATCGGAAACAAGACTGTCAATCTCAACGAAATCAACCTCTGGGTCGTCGATTGAGCTTGGATACAGCCCCTGGTCGATCAGGATTTGCTGAATTGCTCGCTTCAGTCTGTTGCCGAGATCGTTCAACCGCTGTACCTCGCCTACGTTGAAGATCTCTAGACCTACAATACCGGCACTCATACTGACGATGTTGTTGTTGTATGTTCCAGGGTGAGATAGAATGTTTTTGCAAGGATCAAACATCTCCATGAGATCTCTTCTTCCGCCAAAGGCGCCGATGGTCATACCACCCCCAATGTATTTGCCTAAAGAAACAAAATCGCCTTTGATACCCATCATTGCCGAACAACCAGAGAAATGAAGCCGTGATGCCATGACCTCGTCCACAACAAGCAAGGCTCCCGTTTCTGTCGCCGTTTGTCGAAGATACCGCATGAAATTAGTGGTTGCAGGTCTGCATCCGCCTGCGCCCTGAAGTGGTTCTACCAAAATCGCCGCCAAAGTCGACTGCGGTAAAGCTGCGACGATTGCTTTCGTTTCCTCGATGTTGTTGTAGGGTGCATAGACGAACTCGTAAGGGATGTTCATGCTTGGTGCAGTCGGTCCCTTCATCAATGCAGACGGAAACGCCAACGTAGCTCCGTGGTAGCCACCGCTGAAAACCATGACCTTTTTTCTGCCAGTCAAGGCGACCGCCGCAGCAAGGCAAGCTGTATTTGCTTCCGTTCCCGAGTTCGTGAACCTGACCAGATCCAATCCGGAAGGTTTAAACCTTTCGCAGATGAGGCGGGCAAAGTGCTTTTCCGTCATTGAATTCCCCCCATAGTTCCACCCGGAAAGCAGAGCGAGCTTCACGGCATCTGCTATTCTGGAGTCGGAGTGTCCGAAGATGCCTGCGCTGTATTCGCCCAGCAGATCAATGTAGCTGTGGCCATCCAGAGAGGTCAGCCGCGCACCTTTTCCGTTTGTCCACGTCAAGGGAAACGGTTCGACGTGCAAGACTGTCCTCGTATTTCCACCCGGCAAGGACGTGCAAGCTGCATGATGTGCTTCAAAAGACTTTTTATTACATTTGCTGTATTCTTCGTAGCATTTGGCGAGAGCTTGTCGCACGTACTGGTCTGATTCTGGATGAGACATGGGAGACTAGAACAGGTGTATGTGGTTCGACTGTGCATGCATCAACTAGAGCGTAATACGGATACTTCTAAGAAATAAGACGATGCTTAAATGCTTAATACGACATAATTATCAGCAATTGCGACTCGGAGTCCACCACGACGTAACTCACTTGATAAGTGCCCGAGTTCGGCCAAGAATGAACGAGGACAGAGCATTTCCGTTAATGCCGATACGATAGGCAGCTTCCGATCCCTATCAGATGGTTTCCCGAGGTGTGGAGTAGCATCGCATTCCCCACGCCTAGCGCATGGGCATGTTTGGGTTCGAGATTATTTATATTAGTCGATCGCCTTCCGAATTCCAGGTCCGTTGATGAAATCTCCACTACGGCGCAGAAGATAGAATCACTCAGCATGGAAAAGCAACAGGAAGATGGTGTCCCAACTACACGCTCCCGGGTTGCCTGTATAGGTGCGGGCTTCTCGGGCATCGGCGTTGGTGCGAGTCTTTATCGCTGGTACGGCATCACAGATGTCCAGTTGTTCGAACGACGGGCCGAAGCAGGTGGAACATGGTATGCCAACACGTATCCTGGTATGCACACATCATCTTCAGAAGCGGTTGACGAACAAATGGAAACTGACTTGGTGTCTCAGGTTGTGCCTGCGACGTCCCGTCAGCTCTGTATTCATACAGTTTCGAGCAAAACCCCAACTGGACGAAGCTTTTGGCAGGTCAAAAAGAGCTCAAACGATACTTGGATTCTGTCGCTGGCAAATATCAACTCCAAGATCGAATGCGATTCAACATCGATGTCCAAGGCTTTGCCTGGGACGAGGAATCCAAATGCTGGGTTCTGTCACTGCTGGACTTGAAGACCAATCAGAGAATGAGACACATCTGCCAGGTCCTCTTCAACTGCGGAGGCGCCTTGGTCAAGCCGAACCCTATAGCGTTTCCGGGACAGGATTCTTTCAACGGCGACATCTTCCACTCTGCTGAATGGAATCACAGCGTGAGTCCCAAAGGCAAAAGGGTCATCGTCATCGGCAATGGATGCACCGGTGTCCAGATTGTTCCAGTCTTGACGGCAAACGATGAAGTGGTTAGTGTGACCAATATTGTCAGAGGCAAGCAGTGGATCTACCCGTCGCTGGACTTCCACTATAGCGATTTCACACGCTGGTGCTTCAAGAATGTGCCTTTTGCACTCCGGCTGCATCGCCGCCATATCTTTCTATATGCGGAACGGGAGCTGCCCAGCTTTCAAATGAACGGAAAGGGGGCCAGACTTCGTGAGAAGCGAAGGAAATACGTCGAAGACTATATGAGATCCGCCGCACCAGCGCAGTACCACGACATGCTCATCCCAGACTTTGAAATAGGCTGCAAGCGACGCATCTATGACTCAGGGTACCTGAAGGCCCTCCACGACCCGAAGGTGAAGTTGACCAACAGCCCCATCCGTGAAATAGTACCAGAGGGCATACGAACCGACGACGGTGTTATCGAAGCTGATGTAATTGTCGTTGCCAACGGGTACGACGTGCATCATCCTTTGCCCAAGGGGATCATTATTGGTAAGGATGGTAAGGATTTGGCTCAGCATTGGTCCAAATATGGCGGCCCCGGGGCATACAACGGCTCGACAGTTTCTTCTTTCCCTAATCTCTTCTTCATTCTTGGCCCGAATTCGGGTACCGGTCACACGTCAGCTATTGTTCAGGCCGAGAAGTAAGTGACTCTGCCCATGACCAGACAGCCAGATGATCTCAGGCTGACCCAAGATATCCTACAGTCAAATTTTCCAGGCCATGCGGATTCTGAAACCGATTTTCGACGGCAAGGAACAAAGTGTCGAAGTAACAGAAACAGCAGAAACGGACTGGGTATTCACAACCCAGGCAGCCCTGCAGAAACTTATTTGGCACCAGGGCTCGTGTACAAGTGTAAGTTCTCAGGTTGACAATGCATTAAAGCAACGTTAATAACCTCTTTTGCAGTGGTTCGAAAATTCCAAGGGGTGGAATCCGGCCCTGTATCCTTGGTCTCCAGCTTATTTCTGGTGGCGATGTTTTGCGCCGAAATGGTCGGATTGGCGCTACAGCAACTCACATCATACCGAACCTGCAATTCGCCATCCATACAGGCCTTCTGCAGCAACGGTTCTTGCCATCGCCGCATCACTGGTATCTGTGGCTTTTGTTGCCGCCCACGCCTCAGGTAATGGGAACTTGAGCGCGTTCCTCCCTTGGTAATGGGTGATTCCGGGGCAGCAAGAATGGAGCCGTTGTAGTTGCCATGGGATGAAATAGCGATCTTGGTATATTGTTGTACGGAGCGCAGATTACTCACAACAAGCATTCCAGCTGTTATTGACAAGAGCCTTGTTTTTCTCAATTGAAGTTGATGGTCGGGTTAACCTTTTAAACTGCTGAGTAATTCGCGCAGGGCGTATTTAAGCCAATCAGATCTAATGTTTGCATCTCCACCATAACATATTATTATGGATATTAAAGTATTTTGAGCCTTAAAAGAGTAAATAGTTACGCGATGGTGTGAATAATATTGATGGGGTTAAGTTGCTATAGCAGGCTATAAGCCCTAAAGGTGCACTATAGTAATAACTATACCCCTACTGTAAGCCTACTGTAAATATCCTCTATATCAGCCTCTAACACTCCTGTCAATCCATCCAACATTTGATCGCGTGAATTTGCTGAGCATGCTGCTACCGACACCCACGACGAGTTATATCCAGGAGCACACATACATTTGGAAGCTCTAATGGCTATATATTGATCTTGTTCCTCTATTTTGGGGCTTAACGTCGAGTTCTCCAAGCATGCGACCTCTAACTCCACTCCATCATACGCCTCCTTCAACACTTTTACGACCTTCTCAAGATCTGTTACACTGATGCTGTAAGGGCGGCGTCAGAAGGATGTGATCACTTCCAGTGCCATTCGCACTAACTGGCCCCCGATACACCGCGACGCATTTGTTCAGCGCAGCTTTGTTTACTCACTCTGTAAGCGAACCTGAGGCTGGGATGTGGAGACCTTTTGCTCTCAGAATCCATGTCCAGAACAACACCAGGGGCCAATGGTGAAAGGATAGTGTAGGATTTTCAGTTTGGAAAACCTGTTTCCCAGCAATTTGGGTCGGCAAGGCAAGGGTTTCGGGGTAAGCAACAGCGTCCTTGTCCAATGTTAGATCACGAAGTTTCAATTGCTGGCGGATAAGCTCTAGGCGACAGACTAGCCAGGAGTGAGCTAGCCACGGCGTAACTGACTCTCATCACCCTTGTAGATTGCAAAATCTCGCTGATAAGTCTCGGGATCCTTGAGTCTAGACCCTAATATCTCTCTCTGATATCGATGAATATGGAGAGGGCGAGGATGAACGGCTAGCGGCAAGAAACAAATAGGATACCCTTCTGGGCACAGCTCCTGGTTTCCAAGAGTCTTCTGACATCTTTAGCTTGTGCTGCGCTTAGAAAGCTTATATATAACTACCTGGCCCTTGTAAGTCATATTGTTCCCCTTTGCTGCAGGCATGAGAACCAGCTCGCCGGGACAGAAAAAGTGCATCACATACCTACAACAATTACTATGGCCTCCCCGCTGAAGAAACAATCCGAGGGCGATGATAGCAGCACCGCAGTGGGTGGAGTGACCGAGGTGGTGGTCCTGCCATCGTCCAATCTTCGCCGTGACCTCAGCGTTTTTACACTCATCAGCTTCGGTTTTAGTCTGAGCAGCTCTTAGCTGGCATTATCATTGACTTCGATCATTGCCATTGCCCAAGGAGGGCCAGTGACTCTGATTTATGGCACGCTGCTCGTTGCCGTGCCATACGTTTGTACCGGGTTGACGTTGGCTGAGCTAATCAGCATTTACCCTACCGCTGGCGGCCAGTATCACTTCACCTCAATTCTGGCACCCCAGGGCTGGGCCAATGTGCTTTCATACATCTCTGGGACCGCCGCTCTCTTCTCGTGGTACGCAGTATTTTCGGGGACTCTTCTTATCAGTGCCAACATCCTGTTCGCCTTGGTGGTCCAATATGACTTATCGTTTGTGCCTCAGCCATGGCACTACTTCCTGGTCTACGAGGCTCTCAACGTCCTAACAACTATCTACAACATTTACCTTGTTAAGAGACCACCCAAGATTTACGACCTTCCTTGTAAGCATCTCGGATCCTGTTGCCTTCCAATGTTACACTGTCTGACTAATTCCCCTGGCCAGTTCTCCTATCTGCTGGAGGATGCCTAATCATTCCGGTCGTTTGCCTTTCTCGAGCTGAGCCAAAACAAAGCTCCGAAGCCGTCTGGACTACATTCACCAATAACACTGGCTGGGGCGATGGTATTTGTTTTCTGACTGGTCTTGTGACGCCCACATTCGCCTTTGGTGGGCTGGACGCGACCATGCACCTAGTGGAAGAGACCATCAATCCTAAGAAGGCCGTATCAAGGGCTATCTGTTTCACAATGGGTATGGGGATCGTCATGGCGTTTCTCTTCAAAGTCGCGATGGCCTACTGCATGACTGACATTGCCTCGGTCTTGAGCACACCCACAGGGTATGTATAACGAGCTGGATTTTCTTGTCAGTCGAGTTTTGTTGACTTCCGGGAACAGCATGCCCATTTACAAACTGTGGATCTCTGCAACGCGTTCAACCACAGCCGCTACGGTGTTCATGACATTGACCTTGGTCATCAGCCTGATCGTATGTATTGCAATTGCCAACACTGCGTCTCGCCTCACCTGGGCCCTGGGCCGAGACAATGCTTTCTATAGCTCTCAGTACCTCGTGCAGGTCAACCAAAGCTCCAGGTTCCCGTCTGGTCAACCGTTGCCAATGCTGTCGTCGTCGGCATTTTTGGCTTCCTGTACCTAGCCTCCACTACAGGTATGTGAAGCATCTTGAAATCAACCACCGAATCTCTTCGCAGATGTTAACCGGCTATGTCCAGCTTTCAATTCCTTCCTTGGTGTGGCGGCCCAGCCGCTACAATCCTCATTCGCCATCCCAGCCGCTTTGTTGATTTGGCGGAAACGATCTCTAGCATTCTTGCCTACCGACCGATTCTTCCGCCTATATCATCCGTTCGGCTATTTGAGTCATGTCATTACGATATCCTGGAGCGTACTAATCTTTATCTTCTTCATGTTCCCGACGACGTTGCCGGTTCTCTCATCCACTATGAGTGAGTTCTGCCTGCTATGCGCTGCTTTTTGAAATTTCTATCCGTACAGTAGTAAAAGCCCTGGGACTAACGTCGAAACAAGATTATGCCTCCGTCGTTGTCGCCATCGGAGCCATCGTTCTCTGGCTCAACTGGCAGTTCCATGCTCATAAGCATTTCGACGGTCCCGTCATTGAACTGCAGGAATAAATTTGTTCCCTGATTGGAGAGCGGTATTGCATTATCGTAAGATGTATCAAGCACCTCATATCATGGTCTCTCTAATCTATGTCATAGTAGTTGGATAGGGCTTGGGAACTTTCTCTTTCTTTGCACCAAGGTGCCATATTATCCCGAAACGATTTGCTTGTTTTGATTTCATAAACTGAAAACCATTCCATCGGCGATTGACAAGGAGTCCACGGGTTGCATCCACTCAGGTCCTTTGATTCCATGCACATGTGCCTTGAGGAAATCGGGCTTAATGGCGTCAAGCTTGAAACATGCTCAGCAGACCCTTCATAATGCCCCCATGCTTGATGATAGCGGCCGCACTCTCTACAGCAAGCAGTGAGTGAGATGTTGGCAATGCTTAATATATATTAGTGTAGAGTGAATGATAATGATAGTCAGCACCGTTTTTATCTGGTTCTTGTGCTGATAGTATTATATAGTGACAACCGTATGGCGTTGACAAGGACTTCCTTTTTGAGAAAGATGGGCCAGACTTAGCCTATCAAGCTGAGGTCTTGGAGGTGCACGAGCCTTTTTGAGAGAAGCGGGTCGCCCATCAAAGTTGAGTTTGTGAGACGTTTGATGTCAGTTGTAATGGTACTTCGAGTCTTATACTAAGGTGATCAAATCAATTGGAGAATTAAATAGGATGGTATTATAAGGCCTTCTCTATTAATGTATTGAGAGACTTCTCCTCTTTGTGGAATTTGCTCTCGTTGTCTGTTAGGAAGCGCACCAAGTCGCCCGTCCGCTAACACATAACTCAATCTCCAGGGGGATCGAGCAGATTGATATAGTCGTCAACGTACTGGCCCATGAACGAATCTTGGCCCCACAAGCTCCAATCATTGATGAAATTATCGATCTGATGATCTCGTGACTCTCCTTCACCTGGGCCACTCATGATCGACTGTACAAGCAGGTGCTGAAATGGCATCACAAGCCCTCGAGATGCATGGTTGGAAATATTTGATGGGCCTGGTTGAGGATTCGCGATTGGAGGGGTCGGCCCTTGAGCCACGTTGTCACTTTCAATCTCAGGCCTTTCGTATTCGTTGCCGTCCTGAGAAACAGAAAGTGCCCCATACTGTTCGATCTGTTTTTGAAGGAGAACACCGTCCTCCTTATGCTGTGAATAAGAACCTGCCGAAAGAACCTGCCTGTAGAGCTCCTGTGTTTTTTGAGCTACTTGTAGCTGCAAATTTGATGTCGGCTTAGCATTGGGCACTCAACGTCGACGAGTTGGACGTCATTAGGATCGGTAAACTTACCCAGGCTTTACCCAGTGCCCATACTTGGGCGAATTGTTGGAGATAGTGTAGATCTTGGTTTGACAAATCCTCAGCGTCCAGATTCTTGCTTGACCGAACGTCAACCCATGGGAATGAAGCAAGGTAAACGTGCATGCTTGCTGCCGAAAAAACGCTGTAGCCAACGATAGGAGTCTGAAGATTCATATTGGCAGCCTTCGCATCTGCTAATATCCTGGTGATTTGCGTGGCTGCATCGAATAGAAGTGCCGTGTAGTCGCTCCACCAGCCTGGAGGTGCTTCCTGGGCTAGTAACGGTGGTTCGACAGGACCTTGTAATTCGATTTCCCACGCTGGGACAAACGGAACGTATTCTCGGTAAAGAATCACGACGCTGACAAGAATATATTTGATCAGAAGGCGTTCTTCTAAGGAGTGTACAATGGCCTCAAGGAATCGAGCATACCTGAGATAGTAGACCAGATTCAAGAATGCGAACCGCTCCCCCTGGCGTCTATGAACATAGAGGGTGAGCGGCGTCTGTGGGTATTTTAGTCGTTCATGCTGCATGTCCCGCCATTGAAACAATTCAGTTTTCATCTGGTGCCACGGTGACTCTGGCTCCCACGGACATGGGCTAAGAACAGAAGCTTGCCGGCGCCCGCCGCCACCCACCCATGCGCATGCTCGGGAGAAGAGATCGAGACTTCGTATCGTGACCGTGTAACAATCGCCCATGGTGAATTTCTTATCAGAGCAGCCGAAGCTATGATTCACCAGCTGATCATATGTCAAACGTTCCGAGGTAAATACCCCTAAATCGAAGTCATCCTCCGTGGCAGGCAGGTATGTTTTCATTACTTTCGTGTCAAGGCTGGGTGGGCAATCATTGCCACAGCCCAGCGTGCGCTCCATGATGAAGCAAGCCCAGATGGTTCGTAGCCGGATTTCGCGTTTCCACATAACCTCTGCGCTTTGAGTGCTTTCTATGCCTTGCTTGTTTGATGATGGTAGTATTCTTGATCCCGCCTGCAAGCCTTGAAGCATGCGTGTTGCTATGCCTTGTAATTTCAAACTCGGCCGTCAGACCACCGAAGTTGTGGAGGGTTTCGCGGGTACGTCTGCTACTGACCTGCATGCATCCACGCCGAAAACCCGTTGCCTTCACCCCATTCATACTGTGCAATGAGCAGATGACAGTGGACCGCATCAAAATCGGGCTCCCGTATGGTTTGTGGCCACATATTCTGTTCTACAAATTTAGCATACGGTTGGCCAACACCATGTTTTTCCTCATCACACTTCGAAAACGATGGGTGTAGCCGAGCGCACAGCGAAAAGATGGCGGCAAGCTTGACGACGATGATGCGCGTGTCTGAGCTGCGCAGCTGGTGCAGGAAGTCGGGAATATGAATAAAGCTCATTTCCGGAAAACTTCGACTAAAGATCTCAACAATTTCATCCACGGTGCGCTCTGGTATGTCAGCAAAGAGCGCCTCACGCCTGTAGAAGTACGTTGAAGCCTCACGCGGAGTTTGCTGACTAACACTTGTTGTCTGTAGTGAAGACGAACAGCCTGCACGAGTATGAGAAACCGGATAGCTGATATTTGTCCTCGATGTGTGCCGGTGGTTATGTCTTGCCTTGGATGGGAGCTCTTCAACGATGCACTGGTCGCGAGAGCGTCCTGCCCTCACGCAAAGCCGGCACGGTTTGTCACCATCATATTGAGAACACTTCACTTTGGATTTCCTGTGTGCAAAGACAAGTCAATTCTCATGCATGCCTCCGGGGGAGGAGGAACGTACCGGCACTATTGACATGAAGGCTTAGAACGCATCGTCGTACTGTCTGAAGTTTTGCAAGTGTAGTCGTCCTAATTATATAGGGCATGTCCGCAGAGACCACGGGACGCAACCAATGGAGAGACAAAGACCGCCGTTGTTGGTAGGGCTCAGTTCACTTGAATGGAGTTGTTATTAGCTACCTGCGCTGATAATAGGGACGAGGGGGGCTCAGATTAATAAGGTGCATCGTAGAATTTCTGGAGGCTTGAAGAAGAGGGCAACTACAGAAGCGGGGTCAGTCACGCAGCCTTAAGGTAGCGCATCGGTGGATAAGTCGGACTGGATAGTTTGGAGCAGTCAGTTCGTTATCCTGAGCACAGAGTGCCTCTAAAAAGACCTGCCCTAAGACTCTGGTCGGTCATTGCTTGGGGACGTGCCTCAGCAACTTTAAGTGATGCCTTGCCGCCCTCATGATTCTGGTGGTGGATCACCTGAAGCATTATTCAAGAACAAGAAGAGAACTCTCAAGGTTGGGGGCCAAGCCAGACCATGATTTTCATCATAACAGCCGTTCTTCTTGCCGAAGGAGATACTGAAGATATGGGGGTGTGGGCCTTATAACCAGGGCGCTGTAATCTGTATCCTTATCTGCTAAGTAGGAAGCAAAATGCGGGGGAAAGACAGCATTGACGCTCCAAAACGATAACGTTTTATTTGATAGTTACAGCAGGGATTATCGACTGTATGTATCCAGATCACGAGCCGCAAAACATTATAACGATCGTGCTACATTGCCCCAACAAGGCCCTGAAGACACAAATGGCAAAACAATAATCCAGAATGCGTTTTCAGACTATACAGACCCGGAACCGGATGAAACGCCCTTGGGGCTCAGATGTCGAGAAGCCTTATTGGCATTGATTGTATAATATTGGCTCTCAATGGCTGTCTTCACGGAAAACATGATCACCAGATTTAAACTCAGACGACCTTTCAACCAGACCTACCTTGAATGGGACATATCTCGATGGTTCAGGGCACGGCCTAAAGTCCTCTTTTACCAACTATTCGATAAGGACAAAAAGATCGAGGATGGATCGATATACAGTGGCTACACACGTTTCCACCTTTACATACTTGCAGCTCTCGTTGAGACATACGCAGGGTTATACGTGGAATGGGAAGTTGCGCATAATGGGCTTTTAAGGCAATGCATGGACGATGTCACGTCTGAGGTTGTATCTTGCTTTGACACAGCAACGGCCGAAACTCACAAAATGCTGTCCGACCAGATAACGGAGATGAAGGCTGCACAAGAGCAGTACGGAGATGAAGAAATAAGAAACGATATGCCCGAAGCTCGTCTCAAGAGCATGAACCAGGCTGTTAACGAACTAGATACCATGATTCTTGATAAGTTTCCGGTATTTGATACTTACAGTAACCTGTCGGCGATGATGGAAGACAAGCCATTAGAATAGAGATAAGTAGTTATAGAGATATAATTCCTATACAGTCAACCCTTTACTTCGTGTTCTAGATCCTAAATAGTTTCATTTCCTCACTTTGATGCGCTAGAAATGCTGGAGCGGAACTTAGCATCATGACTGGAAACCAAAAAGGGGTTCTCGTCGGGAAATTCCATAAACTTCATAATCCCTAATTCCTTCCTCGGAGATCGTCTCCTTTGTCAATCTGCAATCCTTGGCGGCTGATTCGCGAGCGCCTTTAAAACTGCAAGTTGTGTCAAGAATCTCTATATTTCTCGCATAACGGTGTGCCCAGGGTTTCGGAACATAGGTGCGCATGACCAAAGTGACCTCTCCGTCTGGCGGTAATGCTGCAAGAATCTTGGAAGGAGTAGGGAATGCTCCAGGATCAGAGAATCGTTTGCTGGAATCCATATAACAACCGATTGAGGGATTTCCAAAACCATAGAGAATGACCAGAACCTGAGTAGGCACAAACCTTAGTCTTGCGATACGACAAGCATGACGAATACTTGAGATTACTGTGTCCACAATCTTGGTCGAAGGCATCTGACTAAAGGCATAGGATGGCATGGCACTGAACCAGCTATGCCAATAGGCAAGTCTGCGAGTGGTTCCCTCTGCTCCCTTGTTAGTTTCTTGGTCAGATTCTCCGTTAGGTTCTTGGGTAGGCTGTTGGGCGGCTTCCGGGACTGGTCCGTGGATTCTTTTTATGAAACGCTCCATGATGCGTCTCTCGTCCTTCAAGGCTTCATGCCAGTAGGTATAATTCTTGTCATCAGTATCGACTTGACCAAACTTCTGATTGTCAATGAAAACTCCACAAGCTCCAATGATGAGGGTTGTATCATATATTAGCGGCAACGTTGTGGCATAATTGATTTGAGGCATGGTGCCTGAGGCTGATGACTTTGCAGAACGAAGATAATAAGTTGATGAAGAAAGATTATCGTTATTAAAGTGGATGTTATTTATGATGAAGAGTGTAAAAAGCAAGAATAGAAGTGAAGAGTTTTGGATCAGGAAAGACGTGAGGCTGAGATAACATTGAGGAAGGAATCACTTCCTCATCTCACAACTAAAGGCAACATCTCCAAGAGATCTTTCCTGCCCAGTGTTGGAGATCTCGATCATTAGTGCGAGAATGCTTAGACAATTTTATTCCGGAGTAGACTCTTAGTAATATCCGTCTATCCAATATCCTATCTCAAAGAAATAGGAAATAAGGTCAAGCTGTTTCTCCTTCGGCACCAAAATAGCTCCACCTGACAAAGCTTCCTTATTCAGAAGAAGCGAAGATTTTGATTGGTTAAATGAGTTGCTATCTCTTGGTACCTTAAAGTTTATCTAGGACGGCTTGTCTTGGCCTCTTATTATAACTCTGTCCGAGTTGAATGCATTGTTTTATTCGCACAAGTTTAAAAACACCGTCTTCACGCTCATTTTAATGCGCTAGAAAAGTAGGAGGGGAATTGGATGCATGACTATATGATTGAGATGCTATCAAAAAGATCTATCCTCACCTCCACTGCACGAAATCGTATTCGGATGTCTAACGTCCCGTCTGTACCACTCTTCCATCAAGGAGGAGGCCAAATGTGTAACTTGTAACGCTCAGCACTGTAGCACAGCCTCGAGGCAAAAGCGCCACCAAGTAAGGCCACGGCTTTGGTAAGCGATGTCCCAATTGCGCAACAAGACGACTTGGTTAAAAGTTTTGTCCTTTTCAAAACTCCTTCGCTAGATCTTTTCCAATGTCGACGGAAGTAATCGTCACCATCGTTTATTCCACTCTTGGCTTGGTTGTATCTTGTATTGGACTGTTCTTTGCATATAAGCTGTATCAGTCCAAGAAGTGTCCTCTAGTGAAGAAGGCTTTCAAGTGGATGAATCCGTTCTCCTGACGTTTTGGTTGGAGTATGTATTGGTACAGGTTGGTACGCATCTGAGTTTGTCGTTTCTGCAAGAGCTAACTGACATGATTGACAGTCGTATCGGGTTCGATTGATAAACTTGTGGAGTTTATCCCATGATCAATTGAGAGAGCCTCGTCTGGTGAGGGGCTGGGGCTTGGGGACGCCAGTAGTGTCGTAAGGTCCGCGGCCCATGTTGGAGCATTACAAGCATGGCATTATAAGATTGCATCGAATTCACTGTTCAAAGTGTTATGAGACACGCTCAACATGCTCTAACACTCGATCATTGCTTGGTGCAAGGAAGTTTTGACTTGTTGCTGGTGGAAGTTGGAGGGCATCACCACTCGTCAGTGTCCTCTCTGTTTCTGAGTGGGACATTGAACTGAACAGCATATGTATTAGAAAAGAATTTGTGTATAGGCGAAATAATATCAATGCATACTTCGAAGGGGCCAAAAAGGCTTCTGGAACGATGAGAAAGGATGCGCGTGTCTCGATGTCGCTTCGAGGGATAGGTCTTCGATGCAGTGCTAGGTATGCGAGCCAAGCACTTAGACAAGATACAATTAACCCAGGAATTGCGCTGACAAGGGTGATAATGGCATCTGCTGATAGCTGAGCCATATTGAACGGTGTTTTTATGAATTGAAAGAATATTAAAGCTAAATTGGGTGATTAGGTCAAAGCTTAAGGATTATAGTATTATGCTGGTCCTATGCTGGGCATGCCCTTCCTCTTATAACAGAATTCCCCGGTGCGTACTAGAGACAGAAGAGGTATCTAATTATTACGGTGTGCTGGTCCTCGGTGCATAATCCGGAGCCGAGATGTATCCAGGCTTACGCTAGTGTACCCAGCGATTCTTTCCAGATCCCGGCCTCGGTTCTGTCCTGTGCATCATCGAGTGGGCCCAGGGTCTTTTTTAGTCTCGGCCCGGTGGGGGTGCACCTAGTGACTCTCTGACTGTAGCACTGTAGTGTACAGTAGCTTCCATCGATCTCACATCCTCCATAAAGGCAAGTTCCTTGGCACTTAAGTCACCTGTGGTCGCCTTGCAATAATGTAATCAATCTCCAGGCGGATATCTAAAGGAACAATGCCTGTCATTGACGAATCTGGCATCGTGGGCCAGATTGGATTGGAATTATACTTGAGTTGAGTGTTTCGGATACTTCGTTTGACAGGAATAAATACTTTAAACTTGGACTATTTTAGTACCCGTCTCTCCACTGTTATCCATCGACTTCAGTGCCCCATGTCAACGTTATAGATGGGAGGATGGCACCCGAAAGCAGAAATGAGTTCATATCAAGTCAATCGAAAGCATGTTCTCCAAGATCTAACATATTTTATTTCCCATTATTTTGTCTGAATCCTAACCTATATATATATATACACAAAAGAAAAGTATTCCACATAAACTATTCCTAGCAGCCCAGCACCTTGGTGGTATCCGTCTTCTCACGCTTCAACTGGAGCTGGACGCAACAAGTTGTTATGTATGTCAAATCGTGGTTGGGATAGAATCTCAGTTCGTCTTTGCTCTCGTCTAATTATGTTCCGGCGGGCCAGGGGTGGTAGTTGGGGTAGTCTTTCGCTTGGCAATAAGATTTCGGTCGTAGTTTGGTACGAGGACTGTAGCTCAAGACTGAATGAATTAGACATAGGCAAAACATGGCAGGTCTAGAATAATAGGCATACCTCGATGAATTTGTACTTGTCCGTGCGATGATAAACTCAATAGTAGCGGTCTCAATGTCATTACGAGTTACATGCCGATGTTGAAGTGCAAGGTACGCCAACCAAGCACTGAGACATGATACAAGAAGCCCTGGGATCGTACTGATAATAGTTACAATAGCTTCTGTAGAAAGAGATCTCATTTTGGTGATATGAGTACTTGTGTTCGAAATGACTTCAAAGGAAAAGGGTATCTAGAAGTTTTAAGTTCTCTCTGAAATAAAGAAAGGACTAGGGTTTAAGTCTCATCTAAAATAAAAGAGGTCTGATTGAGGAGAAATGCATTGAAATGCATTGATCAAGATGGGATGGTGGGATGCGGGGCATGTTTTTTGCCTCAATAAAGCCAAATTGTGGCTGCGGTTTGCTGCTAGGTTAGGTACCTAGGTTGTCAATGTTTCTTGCCTTGTTCCTTTTTGCAAACCACCAGCCAAATTGTGGCTACGGTTTGCTGCACTTCTTCAACCAACTCATACAACCCATGTAATGTGTCGTATTTATGATCGAATGGAGGGCAACGGACCAACCATACCCCTACTCCTTATTCAGCTCCGTGCTTATCTCGTGCTATCTCGCGATATCTGCTAGCTGATTAATCGTCAGCAATAGTCATTATGTACTTTACACTGCCTCAGTTCCTTACGTGTTTCAATTAACTAGGCGTGGGACTAGGAAGACAAGTTCGGTCGAGACGAAGAAACATGCCCACCTTGCGACTCGGGTTTCTAGGGTGTTTAAGCAGTGTGTCCATTGAGGTAAGGTAAGGTAAGGCATGTTTCATAGAAGAGCTTATTCGTACGTAGGACCCCATTTAAATCACGGGAATTAAGAGCACTGTGTCCTCTCTTCCTGGTCTCTTGACGTACTTGGTGCGCACAGGTCGATATCTGAACATCCATCCAATGATTGAAAAATAAAGGTGCTCTCACAGAGGTAGCTCAACCCCTCCCATGCACTGTGGGAAAATAGTGAAGATGCCAAAATCAGGCGCTGACATTGACTGGGCAATGAACCAAGCTCTAACCATTAGTCTAGAACCTCTACGATAAAGATAGTTATGCCATACGTTGATATCTACTTTTTTTTTTTTTTTAATTGCTTGAGATACTACAGCTAGAAGTCACTTTATCAAGTAAGGTTCTTAAGACTAAAAGGTCTGTCTAGAGACTGCCATTTTCGTTGATACTTCTGTAGCTGTTATTGGAATATCTAAGTCCCATTTCTTAGTTGTTACTAGATCAAAGCCAAAATGCTTGCTGCCTAAGGTGCTGAACATGTTGGCAGCTGGATCCGCGGATCCGCGACCTTTCTCTCTACTTCATTTCGCCCTCAGAACTTGTCATTAGAACTTCGAATCCAAATATTGGAGTCTAATACAGATGTTGAATGCATGGCACAATTTTCTAGTCAATAAATCAGTCATTGCTTTTGAAATGGATCTTTTTCAATTCATAGGACAACTCTTGTTAATATCCGTGCTTGGATATTGGAGTCCTCAGATACCTAGCGCGAGATTGGCGTCAGCCATTAACGCGTCCGACGTCACCAATTAAGCGCGTCATGTCGCGCCGCCAACTCCAGCCCCACAGTCTCAGTTCCCGTAAGTAAAGAGGTTGATCTATCTCACCTCATCCTCTATTTATCAGCCTAACATCGATTGTGACACCTCGTCTCGAATTCTCATATATACACTCGAAACCCTACTCCTCTTCATAACCAAAATGGCCCACAAACGCAAGCGATCTGTCTCTGAGCTCTGCGCCTCTCCTTCATCAGTCTCATCCTTCGACTCTCCTCCTCGAGTTGGCAACTCAATCACCAACCCTTTCGCGATCCTGGCATCAGCACCAATTCATCTTCATAGTCGAACTATGAAACGATTTCGCGATAATCGACCTTCGGAGGAGACAATTCATCGTGAGTTTTCTTCTCAAGTAACCGTGCATCGTCAAGTCGCTAATTGAGTTTAGAACGTACTCTCAACATGCTTTACTCTGCTCAGAACCAGCATCAACATACTGAGCTACCATCCGAGAACACACAAGCTCCAGCTCAACCTACTCAGCCTGAATCAAACCAACAATCTCTTCATCGATTCTGGAATATCTCTTCGGCACCCTCAACATCGACTACCAACCTGGGCCAAACGCAACTTATCCCTTCGAACTGCGACGACTGCGGCGCTGGCCTAAGCAGTGGTGATGACGGCATGGACATCGATGGCCTCGACATTGAGGATCATTCGTGCGGTGCGTGTAGCAAGCACGTTTGCTTCAGCTGTTCTGTGAGCAACCTCGGCGAACAGCGAAGATGTCTACAATGCGCCGGTCCAAATGATCGATCTAGTCGTGCGACATGGAATAGGGTCACTGCATCGATGTTCTAATTGGATATGGTATGGAATTGGACAACAGGAAAGGATTAGCGACAATTTGGGTTATTACAAGGGCGTTCAAGTCAGGCGGGCATGCAGGGGGATACCATTTGCGCCATTGCTTCGGATAGCATTTTCGGCAGGTTTTGTGCAACACATTTACATCGGTAGCTAACATCACACGTTCTCGTGTAACATGAACGACAGAATATATGTCAACATCACGTAATCGACCATTCCACAGAAGCAGGGAACAGAGTGAAATCATATTAAATTTGAGGATTACAAATGAATTATATAAAGCAAACGCAGCCCCGCAAACGTGTCTAAACCACCTAACCACGTCGGCGAGTGGTAGGGCTCTTCTTGGGAGTAGCAGTGGTAGAGGAAGAAGGGGTCAGAGTAGCAGGCTTGGCCGCAATGGGAGCAGCCGGTTGCTTGCCCTTGGCCTTCTCGGAGGGGGCGTTCCAGTAGAAGATCATCTGGAGAGCAAGAATGGCGTTGAGGACGAAGCCGGAGACGAATCCGTAGAGAATGAGCTTGTCGTCGACCTCCTGGAGGGTTGTGAAGATTCGGGACAAAGAGCCGGCGAGGTAGTTGAAGACCTGAATTAATGTTAGTAATTTGATATCGAATGGGGTCAAAGTGGGATTGACTTACAGCAAAAGCGCTGAGCTGACCAGTACCACCCTGCTGGAAAATGGTGAGAATCTGAGGCAGCTTGCTGGCAACGCTCAGAACACCAGCACCAGCCTGGAGGTAGCTCAAGGTCTGCGCATCGACAACATTCTCAGCGAATAGTGTGGCAACAGTGCCAGCAAGCGCAGCGACAAACACAGCAGCTAGACTAGCACGACCGCTATAGTTCAGAACAAGCACCGAGATGATAACGTTCTGTCCCACGATCAAGGCAGTCTCGCCATAGGTGCTGAAAGGAAAGCCATTTCGGAAGTTGTAGGCCAGCGAGATGAGGTACGAAGCTGTCTCGAGGAGGTAGGAGAGGAAAGATACACCCTCGGCGGACTTGGAGTTGAGGAGCTTCAGGATCTGGGGGACCTTGACGATGGATGAAGCAGCGATGATACCGATTCCGAGAGCCTTTGAGACAGCAAATTTGATGCAATCGGCATCTTCGATGTTGACGTCGAGAAGGAGAGATTTGTAGCACGTCTCGCCAATGATGGAAACGCCCAGATCGCGAATCGGCGCGGGGAGGTTATGCGTGATGGGAGTGATGGCTGATTTGAGGGCGTCCATGGTGGTCTGATCAGGTAAATACCAAGAATAAGGTAAGAAAGCCGTAGAAGAGAAAGCTAATGAAAGCGCAGCGATTATACAAAGAAGTATTTCAGAAGGAGAGTGAAGGAAGTGGACAAAGACGTCACTGGGCATGCAATTGCTTGTCTCAACTTTTACTTTCAGAAGAAGAGGCCAACAGTACGTGATGAAATTGGAGATGACCGCTGCCCTATTGGAGCTAGTGGAGCTAAACCCTGGCTCTGCCCTACGGTGACAGGTCAGGTCAAAGTGGCTTACCCTAGAGGACGGGACTCAACGGTCTCTGCCCCGGCTTTTCGGAACAAATTGCTTGGTTTAGGCACTTGATAAAAATGGTCCCCTGTCCTCGAATAAACAATGACATCAGTGCCCGATTGTTTCACAAGATGCTTGTTTATTCTCATGTTGTACAAGCCATTTCACAAATTACCTGAATTACTGAGATATGATGCATAATCACGCCAAAGGAACATGTAAGAATCTTCGAGATTATTCAGCCGCAAATCAGGAAATAAATATCACAGATCTCAGTGGGGGTCAGTTTGAGGCTGAGCTTACTGTACTTTTGTATCGCAAGAGGTAGCCAACCAGGTTGAAAACAGCTATTTTCGTGTATGGGCTTAGATTACCTTACACAGCCGTAGACCGTCGCGAAAATGAAGAAAAAAAGAATCCACTTCTTCTTAGACTTGGAGTTAGACTTTGTATACTGCCTAAAAGTTCCTCGTGAGAGGGATCACCCGGGACCTACAACAGTGATGCACGTGTCAGGCCACGAGGGGCCGGTAGTGAATGGCTGCTGCTGTGATGTGATATGATGTTTTGTTTGCGTTTGCGTTATGATATGTCAGGTTATGATGTGTAATGTTGTGTTTGTTTCTCGGGAGCACGCTGTTGTTGTATATTCCGATGGAGACGGGAGAGTTGCCAACACGGCATAAATGATAAAGACTAACAAAGAGGTTGAAGAAACAAAAAAGTGATCAACACTATAATAGCCCAGATGATGAAAAAGAGAGTCAGCTGCTTACTGTGCAGAGTATCTGCTAAGGGGAGCCTTTTGTCAGCTACCCGCAGTCTCCCAGGCACATCCATGCATGTCCCATGTAAAAGACCAGTCAAACCATGGAACCAACTCTTTTTCTCTCAGCGTCTTTTTTATGTCTCTTGTCTCTTTGTGCCTTGTTTATTGTTCGTGTGCTCGTGCTTTTCTTAAATAAAACAACGAGCGATCCTCGTCTTTCTGCCCACTTCTTCGCCAAGTCTACCCCGGTCAATCTGCCTGGCATTGCCTTGCCTTGCCTCACATTTTCACTCAGCTAGTTTAGGTTGTCATTGTCATTTCATCCATCAGCTGGGCTCCATTTTCATATAAGGCATTGGATCCCAATCTCAACCTGAACCTCACGGGAGTTGCTTTGGGTCTGTGCTACTTTGCACTTTTGCGACTTTTATTCTCGTCTTTTCTATTTACTTCTCTTGGTTGTTTCAAACAGTCTCTTCGAATGCACCATCGTACCCGGTTACGAAATCGTTACATCTTCTCGATCATCGATATCGATATCGACCCGCTGACCGCCATCCACGTTTCCCCGCGATCTGCCCTGGATGTGAGCGCGCCATCATCGTGATCTTTTTTTCTCGACAACCTCTTTTTCTCATCTTCAACTTTTAACTTCACCCGTCGCCTTTTCACTCTTTTACTATGGCGGCCCCTCCAGAGACGAACGCCCCGCCTGGCGCAACTTCATCAACCCCGCCGCCTCCGGCTATTGAGTATGCATATATGTATGAGAAGGATAAGAGCCCGTCAAAGTTATTAGATGCTCTATTAAGAGCTATTAGTCGTCATATTGTATGCGCGTACCTTTCCCTTTACTGTGCTTTTTCAAATTTAGTCAATAATGGAAAAATCGCATACTAACCACCTTACGTCATAATAGATACTCGAGTTAGGCGATAAAACCGTTTGTCACCTTACTCCGGAAAAGATGGCAGCTTTCTACAAGGCTGTTGGAGGCGATTATGACGGTAAGTTTCATAGTGACTCTGTGCGACATATATTCTAATCTTTTTAGCTCTCTTTGAGATGCCTCACGAGTCCATCTCTTACATTTGGCAAGTTACTGGATGTCAACACACACTACAACCAACCGACAACGATTTCGCACCACCTTCAATACCCGCCCTCACCGCACGAGGTTTCTCGCGATGGGAATCTCTCGAGATTCTTCTCGGTCCTGAGGAGCACGTTCCTTTCTTACAGTTCGCTGTCAAGAACTGGCAGCTAAAACATCCTGAAACCGGCGCCGACTTTCCTCCCGATCTACCACCTACCGTATTCCCAACAGAAGCCGATGCCGAGGTGGATCGATGGCATAAGTCGTGCGCCGAGAAATTACGAAAGGAAGCAAACGCACGAGAAAGAGAGGCATACAGAGAAGCTGCACGAGAACCAACTGGGCCTGGTGAACCTCCAGAAGGACCAGAGCCCAAGTTTGCCTACTCCCACGTGAGAGGAAGCGCATTTGCCGGAGCCCGAGCCAGGCCTGAACGACCGTTGTACAATCATGTGCCGGGCAGACATGCAGGACGACCAACCAGGCCTTCACCTGAGAGGTACAACAGCCGCTCTGATGAACACGCCCGACGACGAAGCTTCTCCGACTACAACCAGCAACCATCTCCAGATGTACCACTGCATACACCACATGCGCCTCCGGCTTCGTATCTTGACCCTAATGCGAAGCGGCCCGCACCGCCTCGGCGACACAGTCAGCCCAGGCATTACTCTTCAGATTCTAGTGATGACGGGCCAGTTCCTCCTCGTGCAAAAAGAAGACCTGATGCAAGCCCACCTTCACCTACGACTCGTGACCCTCGTCGATATTCACCTACGAATGACCGTCCACCTCCAGTTGCTAGCAATCCACCACCGAGTTTCCGACCTCATAGACCTGATGCTAGGGTCTCTGACGATTCCACCCGTCGAAGATCAACACATAGCCCCAGCCTTCGAGAAAAACTATCAGAAAAGGTCTCCAATATTCTCCCCAACGGGCTCGGCACCGCCCCAGATCGCACTAGAAACGCACCCCGGGCCCCATCCTACAACACCGACTCTTCCCGCGGACGCCGAAGTCGAGACCGAATTCCTCCATCTCGACTTAGCAGAAGCTACTCCGACATTTCAGGAGCTTCATCAGAAGAAGATTCTAGCGACGAAGATCTCAGGCGATCAAGACGAGTGCGCGAAGAGAGGGATAGAGAAAGAGAACGTGACCGCGAGCGAGAGCGGATTCGCGACAGGGGTCGGCAGCGGGAATTGGACCGAGAGAGAGAAGAAGAAAGACGTGATCGGTACCTGCGCCGGCCAGATATGGAGAGACGGACTAGTAGCCATGCAGATGCCGAGAGAAGACGTGACTATCCCGGATGGGATCCGCGATCTGAGAGGAAGAGATGGGAGAAGCGCATGCCGCCTGATGAGCGGGGGACAAGTCCCCTCGGGGTATCTGGGAGGCGATATGCTGAGCCCGCGTATCCCTAATCTGGGGTATTTATTATGCATTTAGTACTGAGGATGGTACACTTGCCAGTTGCTACTGAACATTGAGCGGCATTGAGCATTTTGAAATTTCATACGGATTTATCTTGGATATACGAAATATTTGGGTTTGCAGAATATGGCGTCTGGATAGATAGGCTGAGGGAAATAATGACTGAATACATATACTCCATGGAGCATTTATTCCTACCAATTTACTTTTTGTCATTCATGTTGGCCTCTGCTGATCTGGCAATAAAAAAACCTTTATATAAATTCAACTTGAACGTTATTTCTTTTCAACATCCCAAGACAGCTCCTGGTTACAAACAGTCTTATCCACTAAGTCACCCCACGACATGGCTACGGAAGCCATAGGGGTCACTGTCTGGAAAGTCATTTTTGTAACCACTTTGCCTATGGCCACACCGAAGGTAAGGCCTTGCTTCCATTCTCCGGTCCAGCCCATGCCAGGCACTAGGAGACCCGTGCTATTAAAAGTCTAGCAGAACAACTTGATATTCACAGGCAGTCATTATTATCTTAGCAAATATTTCTTCAGTCCATGCCGGTTCTACTTTTCCGTCAACCACTATTTTCCTCCATCACATCTTTTATCGACTTATTTCGCTTGCCAGTTACTATTTTCTTCAAATCTTCCACCCTCCACCCCCGTTTTCCCCTTTTAACTTCTGTCTATTCTCCTTTCCGCGTGAGACATCTTACGCCTTGAGAATCTTGACCAGTTCAGCAACGATAGCATCTCCTGCTTCTGCAGTGCCCGTACTACCGCCCATATCCTTGGTTCTCAGCCCAGCGTCGATGGCGGCGCGGACTGCATCCTCGACAAGTTTAGCCTCATTGGGGAGATCCAGAGAGTACCGGAACATCATGGCCACGGAAAGGATGGTGCCAATGGGATTCTAGAAGTGAGGTCAGCTCTGCAATTGCAGTGAATAGATAGCAATCGCCCGAAACGGGGTCTTGACGTACAACAATCCCTTGCCCTGAAATGTCCGGCGCGCTACCTGTCATATGCGTCAGTGACTGATGTCTACATAAGGGCTCGAGGGGAGGATAAGAGTCTTACCATGAATCGGTTCATAGATGCCAGACACTGCTTGGCTTGGAATCCCGCAGAGACTCGCGCTGGGTAGGAGCCCTATGCTTCCAGGGATAGCACTCGCCTCGTCACTGAGAATATCACCTGAAAACTCGTTAGCTAAACTGCCTTCGAGGTGGACGAGTGTCCTCGCTCACCTGCCAAGTTGGGCGCTATCATAACGCCATTCAACTTGGTGGGGTTCTTGACCATGATCATGGCCGCGCTGTCAATAAGCTGATGCTCGACCTTTAGATCAGGGAACTCGTTTTTATAGACCTCGTCAACCACACTACGCCAGAGTCTGCTTGTCGCTAGCACGTTCGCCTTGTCCAGCGAGATGACCCGTGAGTCTCCCCTCTTCCTAGCCAGGAAGCCGCCCAGCCGCGCGATACGCTCGACTTCTGGTTTCGTATAAACAGCAGTATCAAATGCATCAACCCCATCGTACTCTTTTCGCTTTCCGAAATACAGGCCTGAGGTTAACTCCCGGACTAACATCATGTCGGTACCGCGGCAGACAGATGCCTTCAGGGGGGAGTACTCAACAAGGGCGTCGGAGGCGAAGAAGCAGGGACGAAGGTTTCCATAGGCGGCCATCTCACTGCGTAGCTTTAGGAGGCCCTGCTCCGGGCGGACGGCGCCGGTGCCCCATTTAGGGCCGCCGATGGCGCCAAGGAGCACGGCGTCAGCGGCTTTGGCGGCGGCGAGGGCCTCGTCTGTAAGGGGGTTGCCGGTCTTGTCGATGGAGCACTAGTGAGAAACGCTGAGGTTAGCAAGAGACTTCTCTCTTGGATGTCTTTGGGCCCGTGTGATCTGTCGTCGGGGGACGACTTACCCCTCCGAGCAGGTGCTCCTGCAGCTTGAATTTGCCAGCATTCGGGCTCAGCTCCTCGACCGTCCTGATAACCTGAATCCTACGTCAGACGTGCTCAATTGCATCGCTGATACTAGACTCGTGCCTTGATAGCCTCAGCAATAACCTGTCAAATAACCAAAGTCAGCCTCTCTCTGTCCAAACAGTGGGACAGCTCGGGGTAGTTAATTACCTCTGGGCCGCAGTGGTCACCCGCAAAGACAACAATGTTGTGTTCCGCCATGATTGTAATACTTGTCCGATGGAGTTCGTCCAAAGAAGGGTCGGTCTTGTGGGATGAAGCACAAGGATGAGTTGAAGACGAGGTTAGGGGTAGGAGGTCCAATGGAGAAAGAGATTGGAAAATGAGCTAAACAGGGAAGGATTCGAAGAATATATACAACAAGATACTTTATGGCAGAGCGAAGTCGGTTAGAGGCGAAATCCCACCTGCCGAGATCGGAGAGGGAGCTTTACCCCGCGCTAACCCACTTTAACGTAAGGAAGGGACGAAGATGATGTACAGAGCAGAAGCACATGAAGGTAATTGAATGCATTAGTATCCGTACCTTATGATTTTATACATATACACATGGCTGTAACGTTGCTCGATCAGCCTGTTGGATAAGTACGGATAGTTACGGAGATACACTTGTTCATAGATGTTTCCTAGGTCTCAGTTTGTCAATGCAACACTCCTCACTACTTCCCATTACATCCGAAGGTAAGCTTCCAGAGTTACCCTCTTAAGCACGGCATCTCGCAAGAGACTCATTTCGCGGTCCGGCACTTACACACAGATGACCTATCACGATTGCGCGAGTGGTTAGAGTCAGAGACGGGGGTATAGGGCAACTCCCAGTGCATCCCGTTGATCCCTTACTTCCAGAGAAACCTTCGAGAACTACCGGGCAACAAGCGGTGCCCGTTGACCTTGCCGGTAAACTTTCCCAAATTCCCATCATGATGGGAACGGATCACGTACTGGCCGGGAAGAAACACCACGCCCTCGTGGCTGCACAGCAGCTGCAATGTCCCTCAGGGAGTAAGAAGACATCAGACTTTAAGTAAGGATGACAAAATGAATTTACTTAAAAGTCTTCTAAGCTTAGTATAAGCTTGTATAGGTCTTTTTGTCACATGTGATTAGATTCCCAAGTTTTCTTACCTCCCCTAGAGTGTATGATGGTTATCTTTCGGGTGCTATGTCTGTCCCCTCAGAATTGTCCGGATGCTTAGCTGGAGCAGTTCCGTCAGGACCCTTCCTCACACCGAGCGGACCTTCGCCTGGCTATGTTGGAGTCGTTCTGGAAGGGTTCTTGAGTCGGGGACTCGGGGACCTGGTGCCGCGGTTTGGGAATACAAATGTCGTATTTAGTTGCTTTCGGATGGCAAAAACCTTTTAGGAATTGATTGCTTCACGCCTCTGTAAGTTTTCTTGCTCGCGACAATTCGAGGATTTCTTCGTCCCTGGCGTTGGAAACACACATAAAGAATGCAGTCAGCTGCTATCAAGGGCACTGTTTGGGGCCAACAGCTACGTAGCGCGATCTGCGACCAGACAATGCAGTCGACAAGAGATTGTGGCACATTGGATGCTGATCTTCTGGGCAGATTGTCACCTTTGACTCCCGTTCTAAAGAAGAAAGTCACAGACACAACCCAAACCGCGGGGCGATAGCAAGTCTACCGGCCGGCTGTGGTTTATAAAGCTTCATACAAAATAGCCTCATCCGCTGAGCAACCATTACGCCATTGGCTCCATTAAAGTGCCGTGATCACGGTAGCTAAGCCGGTCCAGAGCGGGCTTCTTCCGGGGGTTTAAGCTACAAGGGTGCTCAGAGTCTGTGAGTCTGAGCCCCTCATCTCAACCAAAACCAAAACCAAAGCCCCTCTTTACTAGGAGAGCCAACGAGAAATGTCGGATTGCCATCAGGGGTCTTGTAGCAGGCCAAGAACTTTTTCAACAAAATGAATGCTGTTCGTCATCCACGGGTAGCGGGCCGAGGGATGAAGCCTCAACTTACACCTTTATACAGTGGCATTGCTCAGGAAAGAGGGAAATGGACGGTTTATAATATTCTGATTATGATCTACGTTCAACGGACTTGGCTCTGTTGAGCTACAGCATCATATGGTTCCATTCCCATCTGCCTTACCCCCCTGTCGTAGAAGATCATCGCCAGGTCCTAGTGGATCTCGGTAGACGCGGTTTAGGACGGTATACAATGGTAATTCAACAGCCCAAAAAGCCTCCCGAAAGCCGAAACTACCGGGGCATATTCCCCAAGAGTTGAGAGTTATAGCATGGGTGTTTGTAAGTAGGTAATTGTGTCTCTTTAGGACCGGAGACTGACCGAGGTCGGGGCTTTGAAGCCGTGGGGGCATGGGTGAGGCGTAGCTATAGAGCTCACCAACAAGAGCTGGTCCATAGGTAATGTTAGAGTTTTGAGCTCTTTCGATTATGGTGTTGTAACTACTGTACATATCTTGTCTTGGTTTAGTGCCTCATGGTGCTGCAGCTCACTCACAGCTAATCTAATGTCCCTCTCTTGAACAACTTTAACCAATTCACTCACTTCTTTCATCTCACATTCTCTATTTTCATTTCTTTTATCCTCCAATCTCTCACCATGAAGCCCGGTGCCTCTCTCCGTCTTAGGGCCCTTAGACAGGTTACACCAAGTAACCGTCTGTCTCTCCCCGCTTCGGCGAGATGGCAACATTCCCGGACCATGTCAACTGTTGTTGACTTTCATCCTCGACCTTCGCAGCCTCCCCCTCCTCCGGCTGGAGCTAATGAAGCAATTGAGAAGCAGAGGGCTGAGAAGAGGAGGCAAATTTTGAGAGAGGCTGTTACGGCGACTCAGGTTCGACATGACTGGACTAAGGAGGAGATTGCGGCCATTTACTACCAGCCTGTCCTTGAGCTAGCATACCAAGCTGTAAGTAAATTCCCTCTCACTTGATCGCGATTGTAGGACTGCTGCTGTCATTCAATGTTTATCTCAATTGATGGACATATCTCAGAGAACCACCGTAACTAACACAATACTCTTAGAGCACCGTACACCGTCGATGGCACAACCCCGCCGAAGTGCAACTTTGCACTCTGATGAACATCAAGACAGGCGGCTGCACCGAAGACTGCTCTTACTGCGCCCAATCCACCCGTTACCAAGAAGGAACAAAGGTTCCCGCCAAGAGAGTCGAGAGCGTCGAAAGCGTACTCGCAGCTGCACGAACAGCCAAAGAAAATGGAAGCACACGATTCTGTATGGGCGCTGCGTGGAGGGATATGCGTGGTCGCAAGAACAGTTTGAAGAATATCAAGGCCATGGTTGAGGGTGTCAAGGGTATGGGTATGGAGGTCTGCGTGACGCTGGGTATGATCGATGCAGAGCAGGCAAAGGAACTCAAGGCAGCGGGTTTGACGGCGTACAATCACAACGTCGACACTAGTCGTGAGTTCTACCCGTCTGTCATTACGACGCGCAGCTACGACGAGAGACTACAGACGTTGAGCCACGTGCGCGACGCTGGCATCAAGGTGTGCTCGGGTGGAATTCTCGGTCTTGGCGAGAGTAGCGAAGATCGCGTTGGTCTTCTTCACACCGTGTCGACACTCCCAAGTCACCCGGAAAGCTTCCCCGTGAATGCACTGGTTCCCATCAAGGGCACGCCGCTGGGCGATCGACCTATGGTTGAGTTCACGAGCATGTTGCGAACTATCGCCACGGCGCGAATCATCATGCCCTCGACCATCATCCGCATTGCGGCGGGTCGCAAGACCATGTCGGAGGAGAAGCAGGCGCTGTGCTTCATGGCGGGTGCGAATGCTATCTTTACAGGCGAGAAGATGCTCACGACTGAGTGTAATGGCTGGGATGAGGATGCAGCCATGTTTGGACGATGGGGTCTTGAGCCCATGAAGAGCTTTGACAAGTCTCCCCAGCCCGCGCCTGAAGTTCGAGTTCTGTAACAGTCAGCAATACTAAATTGATTTGAGTTTCAGTATATTTATTGCCCAGATATTGAAAGTCGTGATCCAAGTTATTACCATCCGGCCCGCACCGGCTTGCTTCCGGTCATGGAAAGTCAAATATGCAAGGGTTAATGATAACCGAGGGAGCGGATAAAACGCGATATCACTCACATCACGTTAGCAGAGGCGCATGAGATGGAGATAACGAGGAAAATGAAGAGATGTTGTGGAGCTGGAGAATCATTCTTTGCGCGTGACTCGCGGATTTCTGGGTTTGTTGGGCCAATCTCGTGACGACTGCCACGAGAACAGTGATGAATTATTGTAAATGATCAGAATTACAGCAGATCAGATTTTGAGTTTAGTATTCATAAGGTCAACATTTCCACTTCAAGATGTGCAATTGTTTTCAGTCAGCAGGTGAAGAAGAGCCTGGAGGGTGTAATAAATAAAGTGAGATAGCGTCAAGTTACAACTGTTGCACTTTTGTGTGCCAAAACCTCTTTGTGTATCAGGTAGACATAAAGATATATATCCCTCAAATAGTAAACCTCATGGATAAATACTAGATTTCTGATGACGTTTCTATTTAATGCATGCAGTATCATTCGTCCAAGCGTTTGAAACGAACAGGTTACACGCAGTTCAAGGACAAGGGAATCAATGGCCAACACATGACCAAGTGGCAGTCTTGCCTCTGATGCAACAAGAATATGCATATGCATTGTACTAAGAGATCTAAACAACAACAAACAACAAACTACTACTTCATAATCTAATAGGCTCTTTATGTTATAAAGAACGTAGCAATGAAATGCTGACCGTAGAGTTAGACCGCTTGCTTACACTACACACCCTCTCAGTTCAGTTACACCCTGAGAATTGAGCTTTAATCCAGGCGCATTAGGTCCCGGCCTCAGAATAAACCTCAGCCTATCAAGGGCCTCTTCTATGTCCTGTAGCCTCCCGATGGGGGGATGTTATCCAATTGGTACCCGACCACTCGAGCCCGCTGTTGGTCCCTGGCCTGCCCTGTCCTGGCCTACTAAAGGCCTTAGCCTGGCACAAATTCCAGGGCCCACCAACATAAGCCAAGTCAAGATGGAAGGAGGGGCGCATGGTCCCGTCACCTCAAGAAAAAAGAGCAAAGCAAAAACATGGAGGGTCTGTTCCCGACGCCAGGAAGTAGAGCAAGTGTCTTTCTTGCCTAATGCATAAGTTACCATGCAATCCAATCCATATTAACTGTTGCTTTCCTCCCTTGTCTCACACATAACTCTCTCCTCTTTTCTCTCTTACGGTGGAATTTATACTTCAATCACTCCCAGGATACTTTGTCCTTTGAGAGTCTACCAAAGGAATAACTCGTCTACAAACCTGTCGCAAAAGCCTCTTCGGCCTTGCCGTACCCTGCCTGATTCCAACCCCGCCGAGAACGCCCGATCATACAAATTCCACTGCCCAGCCTGGTTTGAAATCCTCACTTACTCTTTTCACCTTTTCCTGGTTGCTTACGATCCTTAGCAATACGTGTCACACTGCTGCCTCGTACAAAGGACTATCGACAACACAACACAACCGAGATTACGTGACCGACCATATTTCTTCCAGCACCTGGAGTCTTCAAGCGACGATAATCATACAACAACATTAAAGCCTCTTCTTCAAACCCCAAAAACAAATTCTTAACCCGTCCGACATCAGCCTCGACTTAAAACGATCATCATGAAGGGTCGTCCAGTTGATCAGCTCGTTTACGAGTGCATGTTCCCTCGTCCCAAGAGCAACGACCCTCAGAATTTCCACGCTCTCCTCCAGCGCAATTTGATCCCAGAGGTTCGCCAGGAAACTCACGCTTTTTACGGCCACCTCGAAACCCAGGAAGCCAAGTACCCCGGCCTGGACTACACTCACCACACTCATCGTATTCGTCTCTCTCGCTGGCCATGGCACCGCCGTCTTTTCCGCGCTTTCGACAGCCTCCAACTTACCGGTGCCGAAATCGCAGGTTTGACCAAGTGGGAGGGAACAAAATGGGCCAAGGAGAAGTACGAGAAGGAGCAGGGATACGTGATTCATGACACCACCGCCGACGGCTTCCCTGACTGGGCCGATATCGAACACCTGCCCCGCGTCAACCGAGGTCATTCCTTTGAGGAGGAAAGCGTTTGCGTTGACGATTTCAATGAGATGATGGAGGTCGAGAGCGAGGATGAGCTAGATAGTGTGGGTGTCGAACTGAACGAGCGTCTCAGAGACGGTGTTGCAAGACGCGAGGCTGGAGACACTTCAGCTGTTCTTGACGAAGAATGGGAGCAGTGGCTCAAGAACGCCATTGAATCTGGCGAAATCAACTTCTTGAACGACCACATCTTTCACAGCAGCGACACTGTCCCTGCCGCACTCTTCCCTCCAGGCTTGCTCAGCACCGCCCGAGCTGGCCAATGGCATGAGATTCCCGAATCTCTTCACCGCATCCTCCGCCGCACACTGCAATCAGAGGACCCCGATCCCCCCCAACAGACACAGACACAGACACAGGCCCAGATGCCAACACAACCACCACAGATTTCAAGCCTGCGCTCTACGTCCTCCCTGCGGCGCCACCTGCTTGAGAATAGAATTGACAACCGACAGTGGCGTGCCCCATGGACCCGTCGCACGTTTTCAGATCTCCGTCTACCTGTTGGCGATTCTAATTCAGGACGACCAGAAACCTCCAATGCTTGAATACCAAGCTAAACCAAAATGAAACGAAAATAAAAACGAAAATAAGGCAAAGAAAAGTATTTGTTCTTTACGACATTATACCCTCTTGGCTTCACCTCTTTTTTCGGTGAAGCCTTTTTATCCGACACAAGACTCAGACGCCCGCCCAGCCTCAGCATCGGGGCACGGAACCCGCAGCCTCAAATGCAAGCATGACCAATGTTTCATCCCTGTCTCTGCTCAGGCATCCAATGGTCCGCGACGAGCAACCATACGAGACACACACCACACGTCCATCACTTTTTTGCATTTTCTTTGTTTGACCATCCAGATTATGGATAACGGTGTTTTTGGCGATTGGGATTGATGGAAACAGTAAACGGGAAATATCTGGATGATTTTTATGGGAATTGAAACATTATGGTATGGTTGATAGAATGGTTGTTTCTGACATTCGATTCGACCAGCAAGGATAGAAGGGTTTCTGGTTCCGTTCTCTTTCGCCTTGGTGCTTGTGCTGGTCACATTTGAATCATACGGGCTTGTTGATAGATAGCCAGCAACTGATACCTAGTTATAAAAGGTTTTCTATGTTAAGCAGTCTCGCAATGTAAATTTTGACAAACTGGCTTACATCTGAGAAGCAGTAAGAAATGGTAACGCAGCTGTAGGTGTTGATGTCGTGTCTGAAAACACTGCTTAACCTACAGAAGTGTTCATTTGACCAAGGTAATAAGTGACATTTAAGATTCTCTAGAATCTAACATATACCTAGTGCGAGAAATAAAAACAGCTACCTCGACAATTACCATAGTATCATCAGAATAATCGCTAGCCACATCTTTGTGTTAATTAAAATCGTTCTTCACTTATGCCCAGCAGCAGCTCGTTAGTCATACAGCATCCCATTAAACGAAACCTAACGTCGCTAGCTACCATGAAAATGATTAAAATACCTTTAACTCGTTCCTTTAAAAGAATATTCAAAAAGAAATCTCACCGACAGAGATTGAGATTGGCAAAAGGTAGGGCCTGACCGGGGATTGAACCCGGGACCTCTCGCAAACTTTAGTCCTCTTGTGAGAACTGAGATGTCACTCCCGAAGCAAGAATCATACCGCTAGACCATCAGGCCGGACACTAGATCCTAGTCATTTGTTAGTACTCGAGTCTCAAAAGCTGATATATATACTATATTATCTTTTGTCGGACCCACAGATGCTACAATTACACGTCAGATTTCTGCTGACGACTGATAAAACAGTTGAGTTAAAGGGCGAAATCTCACGGAAAGTATAGGAATACTGCCTGGTTACAATTATCTCACGCGCAAACGGGTCTTTGCATCATCACATGTGTTACACACCCTACCTGTATGATTGTTAGATACGGAACTGAGGCATAACAGACATGGCTTACCATTCTTATCCTGGGACTCGTTCCTTTGATCAGAAGGTTCTTGAGCAATGAAAGAGAAGGCCTTCTACAATGCGATGAGCTCTCATTGAACGGACACTTTGGCATGATTCATTGGACATTCTGCTTCTTACTGATTATGCTACAATATTTCGATCGAATATCTGCATCTCGGCATCCACTGTTAAATATCATTGGAGGCGATCCGTGGATAGTATCAAAAATTACAAATTCTACATAGCGACTTTTGCCGTAAAACATGGTATTCATTGTATTGCTACCAACATCCAAAACGCCTCGCTAATTAACCCCTTAACCGCTCAAATAAAACATAAAAACACCCCAACAATTACTCCTCGGCCGTGTTTCCCGAAGACCTTCGAAGTGTGATGCGGATGCGATTCCCTGATTTTGGCTTGTTAACTGGACGAGAGCTCTATCTCTCAGGCTCCAGATGTGACCACTCAGGAATCGCCTTGATCTGCTGCCACATATACTTTTCGAGCTTGTTCGCCGACTTTGCATAGGGAGTGCTCTCATTATTGTACTTTCTGCAGTTGTCGAAAACAAGCTTCGCGTCCTTGATAAAGTCCTCGGGTGTGAGATACTGATCGGCCTCAAGTTTGCTCTCCATCGTACTAAGATCCATAGGCTCCTTGATAACGTCATAGTAATCAGCCACATCGTCGCGATTAACAGGCACAAGAAATGGCCAGGCTGAGTTGTGGTTCTGTAGATCGTTGAGTAAGTGGAGAAGTTGGTTGTAGTTGGGTCCATGACGAGGTTGGCGGGCGAGCTCGTCCATATCAGGAGACCACCCTGATGCTCGGATGGCAGGAATATCGAGAGGATTTATCTCGGTAATTCCATTCTTCCATTCCTTTGGCGGAGCGTGGATGTTGTGTGATTTGGAGTAAGCGCGGATCTTGGCCTGGACGCATTCTTTCTGCTTAAGGAGCATGCGACCCATTTCGAGATATCGAATCCGCGGCAGCATCGAACACTGCATAATCGTACCACCTTCGTAATCCTTGATATAACCCATCCAAACTTTCTTGTCGAGGGTGATTTCCTTAGTAAAACCTTGCTTCTTGAAGTAACCAATAGCATAGTTGTCGGCGTAAGTGAGGAAGTGCATAACGTCGCTTGTCGCCTTGACATAATCCTTCAAGTGCGACATCAGATGGGCACCGTATCCCTTGACTTGCTGGTCAGAACTAATGGCACAGAAAACAATCTCGGCGAAACGGCGACCCTTGAATGGACGATATGTGATTCCTCCAACGACTTCGAGTGGCTTCTTGACGATCGCAATAGACAAGTGAGTTCGGTCGTACACTAGTCGTGCAATATAGTCCTTAGGCATTTTGGGAAGCTGTTTCTGAAAGATACACTTGAGGCCGGTTAAGATGATGAGTGATTCGCGCTCGTTGTCGTTGTTGACTACTCGGAATTCGATTTCGCCATTGCGCTCTTCGATGACAGCAGGCTAGAATAACCATGTGAGTATTTACGCGTGAGATTTTAGGTATAAACCTACCTTTTCAGGGAATGGAATTCGCTTGATCTCCGGTTTCTTCTCCGGGGGTTCAGCGGAATCATCTTGCTTGATGCGCTTCGACGGGGTAGGAGACGATGGCTCCTCCTCGGCTTTGCGCTTGCCGTCTAAGAGAGGTCTTGTAAGTAACTTCATCATTGTTGCGATCGCATATTTCGTATGACTTACTCTCTTCTGACATGATCGCAGTAATATAACTGTGGGTTCTTCAAGTTTGAAGTTTATTTAGGGAGCAATAAGTTATGATAAAATGGAGGAGTATCATGACAGCGGAGTGTAGCGCGTCGAGAATGTCCGTGCGCTGCTTATGTCATTCAATGTGGAGCCCTTCAGCTTCAGGCAGGAGCCGGCAGGGGTACATGTGCACTAAACCCTATTTGTCTATGGCCACGATGCGCCATCGTAAGCTCATGAAGCTTCCCCAGAACATCTCCTAACACAGTAGCTTCTCAAATCAACTATACACCTCAACTTCTTTACCGCGACACATCAATTTCTCGCGATAAAGCAATCCTCGACCTCTAAGCCCAAAAGTCATTATTCAATCCAGTCTAGCCTATGGATTCTTCTCTGCCTGAGGTCTGGCAAGCTGCTGCTGGCAGTCCCTTCTTCCCTACTGTGAGCAAAGGAAGCCAGTTCTGGGTCGCCTTTTTCTTGCTATTTCTCGGATTCTCTCTCACCGGCGTTTTTGCCCTGAGTACGTGTCATCAAGTGTTATTTCCTCTTCTGCCTGCTGACTTCTTCCAGACCGCACAATCGTCAACGTTCCCGTATTGGGCATTCCGGCTTCTATCGCCATTGCGTACGTCTTTAACCGACTCCCAATTATCACCTCAATTACTTACTTTCGACAGTTTCGGAGTGGTCTATATGTTCTGTGCGGTCGGAGTCTACGTCTAAGATACCCAAAAAGTCCTCATTTCGATCGGTTTCGTGTAAAATAGTTGGAGCAATCAAGAGAAGACGCTACTAAGGGCGCCTATTGCTTTTCTGCCAGTTTTCGTACTTTTATCCACACAATTTCCTCAATCTACCACAGTCACAATCTCGAAATGGCTCCAGACGCTGAGCCAATCTTCCGCGCGGTTGCGACTTCGACAAGGCCACTGTATCAACTTCTCAGATGCATCAACTTTGCACCCAGAGTTCATGTCCAAATTACAGAGGAAGGTGTTCGTTTCGCTGCTGACCATGCGCGGGTGATGCAAGGTCAGTCTGACGACTATCCTTAGATAGATTGAAACTGACAATCATCAGGAGTCGCATTTCTCGACAAAGCTCTGTTCTCATCATATACAGCCAATGTGCCAGCTCAGGATGGCGATGATCCGCCTGAGCTTCCTAATTTTCAACTTTCTTTATCTTCTGTTCTCGAAGTACTCCAGATATTTGGAGCCGTAGACGTGGCCACACGGGCTCAAAAAGCCGATCAAGATCCTTATCGCAGCAATCTTCGGAACTATCGGCCTGATGCTTTCAGCAACCAAACTCTCGGTATTTCTGGCACCTGTACTCTGCAGTATGGTGTGGAGGGTGATCCTTTCAAGATCACTATTGAGGAGTCTGGCGTCAAGACAACTGCGTCTTTGACAACTTATCTACCAGAAATTCCTGATGATATTCCATTTGACCGCAATGATCTGGCCTTCAAAATTATTATGCAATCTCGAACACTACTCGACTCTCTTGCGGAAATTTCCCCTACAGCTCCGACAAAGTTAACCATCACAACCACTAAAACCTCGCCATTTTTATCTCTCGCCGGTGTCGGGGATCTTGGAAGCTCGGGAGTAGACTTTGCACGTGGAAGAGACCTTCTTGAAACATTCAACATCCAGGAACGCTGGTCACAGGCCTACAAATTCGACTTTATCAAGAATTCGACAGAAGCGATGCGAATCGCCACTAAGGTTAGTTTGAGAGGGGATGGTCAGGGGGTACTGAGTCTGCAATTCATGGTAGATATTGAAGGTGGCAAGCGAAGCTTTTTGGACTTTCGGTTCGTGCCATTCATCTCGCACGATGAGGACGATGACGAGGCAGAGGAGGCTGGTGAAGCTGACTAGATGTATTGAATGGAAGGACGTTATAATGAAGTGATTGTCTCACCCAACCTCTTATGTCTCGCATATATTTTGAGTGCTGACTGTGCCGCCTTGCTACTGGTTCGTGGTGAATCATTTTTGGCAATCCCTTTTGGTCTGGCCTCCCTTGATCCACCAACGGAATGCAAAGTGAAGCAATCTGGAACATACCCTACGTCGAAGCTATCGTGACCGGAATGATGGATCCAGCCTCCTCTGGCATCATTACATCTATTGCTGAGTTCAGTCTGCTACGTCGAATTGAAAAGGGGCCAGATCCCACTGCTTAACTTTCCTATATACTACTTCAACACATTTCATATTTCAACTCTATCATTAATATATCTTCAACGCCATCATTATCTGTCAAACCTGCTGAGCAGAGTGACAGTTTCTTCTTTCACCATGAGCCAGTGCCGAGAGATTAAAGTTATCATGTCATCCAAGCCATCCACGACAAAAATTACTACCACCAAGAACAACAAAAAAGCCACCTGTCACGGCTGTCTATTCGGTCCTCTCAAGTCATGGGCAAAGACTATCTTCGGAAAGAAGCCGACTTGTGTCGAGCTAGATGAGGACTTTGAGCCTTTACTCGACGAGAAGAGGGCGCCCAGACCTACCTATGCTGCATCAAAGATTATGCGCATGGCTACACCACGAACTACTAAAGGATACAACCGTTTGCCTTGAGAGTAGAATAAAAGAACTAAACACGATCACCATTTTGTCGTTATTTCCGGCTTGGTCGTTAAGGACCTTTTATACGATACGAAAACAACGAAACTATATGAGAAACGAGAGATAGTTTTACGAGCACTGCAGGTCGGTTTATCGCAAAGGAGTTCTTGGTAAATGATTGATGGATATGAATACATAAAAAGGGATTTGATGAATTACGGTTATGTTTTATTTAACGTGTATTTTGACTCCACGAATATTTCTTTCTTCAATAGCAAAATTTCCAGACAGCCTTATGATAACTGGTCTTCTATGTTACTGTGATGTGTCTCTAGACAGCTACATGGAAACCCTGGGGACACGTTGGTGCAAGTCTGTTTCATGTGGTAGAAGCTCACCTGACAAGCTCTGATATGGCGACGAATAATACGAGTGAGAGTGAATAGTTTACCGTCTTGATTGTGTTCCTATTACTGGGTGTCCGGGTCTGCGGGGAGCTCGTGCCGGCTGTGAGGAATAAGATCCTGGAAGAATGCTTCGACCATGAGCTTGAGAGAACGGAAACAGAAGATACCGAAGCATGGATCATGGATAAGTTGAACTCAGCTGAGTTCCGTTGAAGAATATAAACGGATACTGTCCCAGGGATTAACCTTGGTCTTGTTGGGGGCGATTGGCCCTCAGGTGCTTCCAGAATTTGGGCAACTCAAGGCATACGAAAAATGTGAATAAAATGACAGGAAAATAAATAGATCGCATGTGCATCAAGGATCCAAATATAGAGTATTTCATGGTTTCAATGAGTTTGCATTGGCCCCCAAGAGATCTTTTATGTTATTACGACGTTATCAAGGCTCAGAAAGTGATGTTTAACTGCCGTGGCCAAGAAAGGCAGGTGCATCAGGAACGAGCAAGATTAGCATCATCCATCATGGGCAGGATCGATTCCTCCCGCGGCCGAAGAACCCACCAAATACAACATCACTTCAGCTGCGCCACGCTTTGGCTGTCAATCAATTATTCTCTCATACGACTTCAAACTCTTGTCGATTGAGCCTTCACCGCTGTATTGAAACAAACTATTCATTTTGATACGATGCCATGACTCTTCTAATGCAAGAAGCCGTGGTTCACCGCTCGGAGATGGAATGAGGAAACAATAAACTATCGGATCTAAGTACCATCGCTAATCGCCCGCCCGTCAGTGCACACGGGAAACTTTCCTTTCCCGCTCTCCACCTGATGATCAACATCAGGGCCCGGTAGATCAGCCGTCCATTGCCAAGACATTCATTGGACACGATACAGGCTCCTAAGGCACTTCGAGTTACCGCCGAACTCAGGGCTCTCTCCTGAGGTTAGCACTGCAGTCTACCAATTTTAGGGGTTGCAGCGCATACGCAGGCTGACAGGAGGATTGTCTCTACTACTGCATCATCCCGCTCCGCCTGATACGCACAACTGCGATGTTGCCAGGACATCATGGGCTCGCGACTCGTCTCCGACGTCAAGACACTTTATCTAGACGGGTAATGGCTTTGATATGTTGTACAGGCCTTTTTCTTGGGTCCGGTCATTCAATATCCGGGACTCAAATGAACCAGTGATAATCAATGAGTGGTTAGGAGGTGACACAAGCTGGATAAAATGACCGGGCCTCGACAGGCAATTCAAGACATCTTGTTTCCTGCTCTTCGCAGGCCTGAATGAAGAGCCCTGACCCTGAATAGCATCAGCCACGACCAAAAAGCAACCAATCAGCACGGCAATATACCATATACAAATTGCCTGTATCGGTAGGACTTTGCTTGCATGCATCTGGGGGCCATTGTTGCTCCACAACACCATGGTCGAGGATAGGCTTACAGACATGAGAAGGATCACACGAGTTCACCAACAATCCATTCTCTGAGTGCGTCGTACCGTATGCGTCCTCAGGTATTTATCTACTGATAAATTCCGCGATACCTGAGCAGTTGAATTCTTTGCAGACCAAAATCGCTTCTGGTTTCCGCATTCGGGTCCGTTGAACTTTAGGCCCATCTAAAGCAGCCTCAAATCCGGCGACACAGATGAGATCGCATTCACCCATCTAGAGCATATACTTAGCAGCATTTGCTCGACAAACTCTCTTTTCAACGCACTTCTTTCATTACTCTTCTTTCTCTGCTTCAGAACTATGTGAAACCTTTTCTCGAAATCTCTTCGTTCCATCATCTGCCTTGCTCGGGCAAGCCAAAATGCCTGGCTTGATACGGCGACTTATAACTCCTCAACGGTCGCAAACCAATATCAGAGATCGGGATCGTGGTCGCGATCGCCATGAAGATCTTACTGATTCATGTGAGGACTTGAGTTCTTGTTGCGCCAAAAAGTCTTCACAAAAAAAGACCAACAAGGCCAAGTCACGTCTTCCAGTTCCAAAGAAAGGTGCAACACCTATTCCTATTCAGAGGATAACTGACGTACACCGTGTTGTGAACGCAGTCCCCCCTATACCAACTCCTCGTTTACGAGCCCCTTCAGTCAGCTCTTCACGTTGTGAGGGGCGAAATGCTGCTCTTGAAGCTCTCACAGGCAATGTTCCCACCAACAGGCCGGAGCCAGTTCTTTGTCCAAGTGAGCACGGACAAGCCCACTCACATTCCTACCACCACTCCCATTCCTCCCAATCATCTCGATACTTGCGCCCCCCTCGCTCCAGGAATGGTCCTCTCGGCCCTGTCCATGTAAGCGACAATAGCACACACCTAGAAAGAAACCCGCCAGAGGCGTCGATTCTTTCTTTGTCGGACCATGGCGTTGATGGTTACGAGGTCGAACCAACCACCTGGCAGCCTGCCCAGCCCATGTATGACGGCCAAAGCCCTGGCTCTTCATTAGATAGCGTTGACCGTCTATTTCGTGAGACCGATGAGGCATTCAAAGCTCTTGGTTCTGCACTTAGAGAAACCCAACGTGCATCACAACTATCGGATTTACCTTCACCACCCTCACCACCAGGAATCCCAACTTTTCACAAACACTCAAAATCCATGCCTCTGCCTACGGGCTTCCAAAAACATTCGAGATGGAGAAGGGAGGATTCATCTTCGACTTCATCTCAAAGATCATCTCCAGACAGAAGGACATCAGTGGTAAAGAAACCGCAAAGAAAGAAGCATGGTCTTGTAGGGGCTTCATTTTCGAAGGCGGCGATCCTTACGCCAAGATGGACTTTGTCAGAGAATGTGACAGACATTCTCACAGGCCAGCGTTTCAGACGCATCGAAGCTGATGAGATGTTAACGCCGGACCGTATCGAAGCCCTACGCAAGAAACGAGAAGCTACGCAACAGTTGGATGATGAGCGCAATACCATTAAAGAGCGGAATTCTATCGACTCAGTTCGCAGTGCAGCGTCAGATAACTCCGAGACAGACATTGAACCATTTCATCTCGACGAATTAGCATCTCGAATTAGAGCGAGACAGGCTGTGGAGAACCCGGCGGTTTCGGTCGAAGCAACTCCTCCTCCCCCAAAGTCGACTCCTGATCTGAATCTTGTTTCCCGAGACGTTTCGAAACAGGCCTCAGGGGAGGGGGAAAATGAGTCGGTTGGAAGTGTCAAAGATAAAAGTGACGCCTCGCCCGAGACTTCACCTCAACTACCGGTCAAGAATCCTGCACGTTTCGGTGCAGAGTCTGGAGAAAAGCTACCATCGATACCCGAGGTCATGGTGGCGGCGGCAGCGAAAGAAAAGTCGGACATTGAGCCTCCAGCTAGTACACCAACCGCTGAGACCACAAACATGAAGATGGAAGAGAACGATGAGTACTTTTATCTCAAGAGTACACCTTATACTCTCACAAAACCCTCTTTCCGCCATGGACCCATCACCTTGGCCAAAGCTGAGGTGGGTAAAGGGGTCAAGACGATGGACGAGACATTAGACTGGACAGCGTTCCAGATGGCGATCTTGGGAGGAGCGGGAGATTTTTTGCAAGACATGTCGAGCGAGGAGGATGCCAAGCAGGTGGAGGAAATCACGTCGTGGTTCGATACGTTTGGCTTTGAGACATACGGAGTGCTGATACCCGGAGAAGTGCCAGAGCCAGAACCCGTGGCTGTGTCTGGGTCTGAGCATACGCCTTCTATGAGGTCTTCGGCTCAAAGCACTCTCTCGTCAACGCCTTCAACTGTTGACACGGACATTGACCTTCCGATCCCGGTGGGTGCTGAGTTCCCCTCCGGGTTCTGGAACACCCCGGCGCCCGGCCAGAATCTCGACAAAGCTAAGTTCTATAACAGTACAGGGCTCAAACGATGGGTTGGCGAAGGACGACCCAAACGCCCTTCGCCACACAGCTCGGAAGAAAGCCTGCCACCGAGTCCGATGATGCCTCTCGTGGTTCATATGGGCGATGGCGAAGCCGATATTCCGGATACGGTACCGATGGGTTATAACCTGGGTCACGACCTGCCTGATTTTCTAAAGTGGGAGGCGGAAAATGTTTATGCGTCTGGGTTTAGTATATCGCCATAAAGGTGATTTGCATTCGTTCTTTTGTTATTCGGTTGATACAGCTGGGAGGTTGTTTATCCCATGCATGGCATTTCATTTTGACACTTTTACCATATACCAAAGCATTGAAGGCGCTTGAAGAATTTATAATAGACGATCGAGATGCTGATACGAAGTCTTACGTATATAGATGACATAAAAGAATTGATGGTTGATGTTGAAGATTTTCATAAAATGGACGTTGTTTAAAGTTTAGAGTGAGATTACACTGTAGAGTGCAGAGTCACTATGCATCAAATTGGAGCCAATCAATTTCGCAGATCCACAGGCATCTCCACACTATGTTTACCCGTCTCAGCTGGACTCATGCGACCCCTTGGAATAGTATCTCATCACTCTTCAAATACAAGGAACAAGACAAAGAAGAAACAACAAGGAAACAGTTGATTGTTTCTATTTCTTCTACTTCAACAGCTGTTACTTTCATCTCTTTAACAAGCACCCATACAAAGCACTCTCCTTGTATTTCCACATCACACCAGCTGGTCAACATCACAACCAAAGGCCTTTGTTTTCATCACTTCTTTAAGCCAAAAACAACTTCACCACCAACTTCACCACCAAACGAAAGAAAACAATATGCTCAGACGGCCCGCAACAACTCTGCATATCACCTCAGAAGACGTCGCTGCCTATGAGGACCGACGTGCCCGTGAGGCCCTTGTCGCAGCACAACAGGCACGAAGAGCCGCTGCAGTAGCGGCTGCTCAGCAGAGTCAGGCTGATATGGAGGGTGTGCATCAGGCGCTGCAGGAGAGGGAGAGGGATGATGATGTTAGGAGGGTGAGAGATGAGAGGATTGGTGTTTCGAGGAGAAGATGAGAGGAGGGATATTGTTATGATTGATGCTCATGATGGAATTTTCTTTGATACAGTTGATACGTTGCATGATGAATATACCTCTTCATTCATATTACTTTTATCGTTTTTTTATACATATAAAACAGCTCTGCGCGAGCGATATCGGCTATTACAGCAAAGCCTGCTTTTCCAATAAACACCAACATGTTCACCCAACCCAATGTGAATTATTATATACAGAAAGCCCGGAGCTATTCTGCCCAAAGTAAGACTCCTAATCCATGTATGTTCATCCTCTCCATGCAAGATATGCGAAAAACCCAACTGTCATCCAAGCAATCCGCCATGTCGTCGTCCATAATTCTCGACCGATTACGCCAAGGGCCTTCTTACCACCGATGCGCTGGTCTTGAACGCTTGTGCTAAAGAGGTTATCGTCGAGATTAATTCGTGGTCCGCCTGCAGACCCCCAGCCCCAGCGCTTGTCGCTACGGCCTCCACGTCGAGCTTGCCATCGTCCTGAGGTCTGGACAGGAGATGTACTCCTCCCGTTACGAGGAGCTGCGGCTGATAGACGTGAAGGGAGGTGATGCGCTGAAGTACCTGAAGATGTGGTGTTGCGATATGATGAGGCCTCAGGGGGGTCTATCTTGTCCTTATACATGGGCAGAACATTTGAGGTTGATCGCTTCTCGGGTTCGAGAGCGAAAGGCGTCAGTGAGAGAGCAGGTACAAGCGCAGCGCGAACAACAAGAAGAACGAGTGTTGCGACAATGAAGACGATATACTCCATGTAGGTATGAATCTGGTTTGGCAAAAGACACAGATGTGTCTGGATTGTCTGTTCTGGCGCTCCAGGGAGTGGTTTGCCCTGTGCATCAACAGGGTTATACATGCTAGCCATAAGGAATCCTGGTGTAGGGACACCCATGGCCATGCTCATACTCTTGACGGTGATTTCGCGCACATTTTCTTTCGCATCTGAGTGAACGACCTCGCAGTAGTCGTGGTCATCACCCGAAAAGACATGCTTGATGTTGCCAATGCTCTTAACAAGCTTGACGGAATCATCTTCGTTGAGCACGTTCTGGTACTGATATCCACCAACGACGCTGAGAGCATTTCGATGGTCAGGGAATACAGGCTCCTTTTGACCCTTGGGAGGTTTCGCTGGTGGCCAATGTTCTCGCTGAGGTCCGCAAGGTGTTCCAGGGGCTCGATAAAGCGGGACATGAGTGAGAAGAATCGTAGGAAAGTCAGGACCATCGACCTTTTCTGCCTCAGGGTTATTTCCCCATGTTGGCTTTGACCTTTCCAGCTCCTCAACGTGGTGAGGATATCGAAGACCTCCCTGGAGATCGTAGTAATGGCGCAGCTCCTCCTCAGCCGCTTTTCTCTTCAGGGCTTTTACACCATCCAAAAATTCATTCACAGGCCCGTAAATAGGCTGCAAATCATGCTGGTTCTTCCACTCAGAAGTATCCGCGCTCAACGAGACCGAATCAACAGATACAAACGTATGGTTTCCAACAACATCAACACGATTCACATCTCCAAAGAATGCGCTGAATCTATCCCGCACTGAAACTTGAACCTGGGCACCAAAACCCAAGTCATGGTTTCCTGGTAAACTCGTTACCAGCTTTCGCCCACGCTGCCAAGGTCCAGGCACTTCACCACCATCATTGAAGTGCTCAAAGAAGATATCTCCAAATCTCTCGTACTCGTGTAACCAGAAATCCTCGCCGTATTGGTCGTGCCACGTTTTAACCCACTTCTTCTCATCCTTTGACCGACCACGTCCCCATTTCGGGTCGACGAATTTGCCCTCGCGCGTCTTCCACTCGCGGCCGCCGTCGAAGAGATCGCCGAGGAAGAATAAACTATCAGGATGTAATCGTCGCTGCATCGCCCGGTAGCCACGTCGTAGGTAGTTGTCGGTAATAAGGACTGTTAAAGGGTTGAGAGGCCAGGGACGACCTGGGTAAGAATGCGGATCGATGATTTGAGGATCGGCGACGAAGACGAGGTGGTGAGGTTTCGCATCTTTCGGCTGTATACTGTCAGTCAAGTCTCTCAATACTTAAGCGTACGACTCTTCATCGTATCTTGAAGGCAATATACCCATTTCTCCCAATGATCCCAATCGCAGCTCGCAACCTTGTTATTAAACACCCATCTCTCTCCATATAATAGCACGACCATCCAGAACAAAACCAGCAAATGTGGAAAGCTCAACAACCGTCTCGATGTAAGATTCCGCCGTAATCTTCGCGCAATTCGTTCGCCCGTCGATGCAGCTAATCGCTTTCCAGGACCAGAAGCCCATACTCTCAGCTGATGCGCCGTCTGTCGTGCGTTGACTGATAGGACATGGCCTATTGTCTGTATGTTCCTTGGGATCTTGGAGTTGGTGTGATACTGGTATTGACGCGACATAATGGCGCCATGCCCTTGCTTCCACGGTCTATAAGCTCTCCCTGGCCTTTACCACGCGTGCGTTATCGTCGTATTGTGTTTCGTTCACAACGTGGTATTTGTCGTTCAAGTAGCCTTCGTTGATCGACGGTCCAGGGAACAAGGAGATCCCTTGATACGAACGTCAATGTTTCAGTCAAAAGATTGAATTGTCTCGTTTTTCGTACTCTTTTCAATTTCGGTACCGTATCGCAGAAATTCGCCGTCTTTTCGTGTCCAATGTCACACAAATTATTGAAGGAGTGAATAGTTTACGACAAAAAAAGATTGCGTGTTGTTGAGCTTGTCTCCTCATAAGGACAAATACGTAGCTTGCTTGACCTTCCTCATGCGTGACTTGACATGATTCGCCAACATTCTTTCTTCCGGGCCTGCATGATGAAATTCCGGGGTCTGGTTGGAGCTTGCTTAGCGCTCGGATCCCCGCTATTCAGGGGTTTTAGCGGCGATAAACTGCAGTGTCCCTTGGAGTGTTTCAGGGGCAAGACTCGGTCGATAGTCATGATCATTGAAAATCGTCACAATAATGAAAAGATCAGGTAACAGAAATAAGAGGATATTAAAAGAGATTAACGCTCATTTTGCATTCATAGCTTGAACCAAATTATACACGCCTTTTAGATGGTCGTATCTAAAAAGCTAATTTTCCCATCATAAACAAATACCCCAAAAACTCCGTCCGAATGCCAATGGCATAAAAATAAATGGCTATGTTAAGATACAAAACCATATGCTGAAATAATAAACACACAGATAGTCCATATCAGGCTTATCTCACACGGTAAACGTCAATATCGTCATCATCGTCTTCACTATAATCGTCATCTTCCGGAGGAGCTCGGTTCTTGGGCTTCTTGCTGCGGAAGCTGATCAGTCTCTTAAACCCACTCGGCTCGGCAGGCTCGGCACCTGAAGCTTGAGCTGCTCCCGATTCTGGCTCTGGTACATCTTGTGCTTCATTATCGGCGTCGTAGTCATAGAACAGCTTCGGCACGAGCAGTCGGTAAGGCTTGGTGATACCCGTTGGATCCTTAGGGTTGATCTCGACGTTCAGGGTGATGTCTAGTCCACCCTCCAGATCAACCGCATACTTGTCTGCTTGCTTCTTCTGCTTGGTCGAAAGACCTGTAGGAGTCCTGTAAAAGTTTCCAGGACGAGGTGCAGGTCCAGGAGGGATATAGCCCACAGCCTCGCGCGAGTGTGACATGGCTCGCGATCCAACAGTTTGGGCTCGGCGAGGCTGGGACATAAAGTATGAATCGTCACCCTCAGTGTACTCGTCGTAGGCTGCTCCGCCACGGATACCTGAAGGGCGAGCGCCTCCTCGTCGAGGAGACTGGGGCTCATCCCAGTACTCCTCATCATCGTAGTAGTCTTCGTCTCCCCAGGTGCCGTTGATGCCACCGTCATCAGGAGCGCGACGCTGACTAGGTCGTCGGATGAAGCTGAAGAATCCAGCTTTCTTGGCATCAGGAGCCTGATCAACAGACATGGATCGCTGAAGCTTGGCTGGAGGAGGTCGTCCAGAGTCTGCTGAGTTACGTCGCGACAAGCTGCGGAATAGACCACCACCTCCTCGAGTGACGGGAGGTCGAGGACCACGTACTGTGTCTCTGCTGAGGTCAGGGCGAGCATCAGAAGATGTCGACTTGCTTCTAGAAAGTGACAATCTCCGAAGAAGGCCACCGCCTTGAGGCTTAGGAGGGGGGCTTGGGCTTCTGCCATCAGAAGATCCAGGAGGTGTTGGTGGAGGTGTGCTTCCGGGTTGCCACTCGCGAATCGCGCACCAGTTACGGTGAGGGAGAAGATGCTTGTTGTTTCGAGGCTTTCCATCAACTCCTTGCTGGAAGATCGGAATCATGTCTTCGTCAGTCTGCTTGTCGAAGTGATGTACCTTGTTCCTCTTGTTCAATACATCAGCCATCAGATCAGGAGGCGGTGTGTTGGCAATGGCTGATGAGATGATGTTGGGCATGTATCGCGGGTCCTTGTGTTTGGCGAGACCCAACTTGGGGTTGGAGTAGAACTGTCCAACAGCCGCAAGATGAACGTCACCACTGAGGATAGTTACTCGCAGAGACTTGTCAATAGCCAGATCCTGCAAGTCCTCCACGACAACAGATCGCTCTTGCTTGTGGTTCTTGGCAGTCCAATGATCGTTGAGGTCATCCAAGACCTCAACACCGCCATCGATGTTGTTCAGGGCCTTGCCAAAGACACCGGTCCTGCCGAGTGCCTTGACAGGATCCATAAGCCTGGATGTCAAACTATAGTCAGGTTAGTATTAAGCTTCTAAAAATCAGTAGAAGCACTCACATGTTCTCTAGCCAGACCAATCTAGGGTACGCGATGGGAATACCCAAGAGCACCAACAGATGCTCAACCTGTCCACGGCGCACCTCTGCATAAAGTCGGTTCATAATCTTCTCCCATGTCTTGTCAGAGATAACATCATGCTCTGTCCTCTCGGTGCGGCAATCAACCGCAAGAAGACCAACCCTAGAGCCAACAGACATGAACAGACTGCGGCCAAGTTCACCAATATATGGACCAGGCTCTGAACCAAGAATCCAGCTTGACTCAGTGGTCTCTGTCTCAGTAACAATGGACTGATGCTGGAACAGCATGTAGTACTTGTATGCAATTGCGCCCAAGCCACTAAAGACGGGAGACTTCATGTCGTGATGAGGATAAGACCCATATCCGTCAAAGATGTCGTGGTCATCCCACATGTTGACCATGGGAATTTGTGAGTTCGCAAGACCAAACAGACCTTGAGAGAACCACATGCAGTATCTCTCTAGGTAAAAGTTTTCCAGCTCATCTTGCATCTCACGGGTGAGCGCAGCAGTGTGCTTGTGGATAGGATTGCGCATCCTAAGCCACTCCTTGAAGAGGCTGCATTCGTTCGACACACAATCATTGTAGATCTGGTCGCCACCACCAATCATGAGATGGAAAGGTCGTGTTTGGTGGTTGTTCAAGACATCGCGCCACATAGGATCAGGACCACTCAGCTCATCAGGCTTCACGCTCATGCTGAAGCCGTTACAGCTGTAGAACATCATGTTCATAGTCTCTCCTTGAGCAGGCACCCAGAATCCTGTGGCCGGTCCACGGTTGATGCGATACGCAATGCGCTGCTGCTTCTCACGGAGCTCGACCTCAATATTGAAACGCCAGAAAGTGCATCCCCGCTCAGTGTGAAGTCTGGAGCCTCTCACATCCTTGTACTTCTGAACCTTCTCGCCATCGATGCCAATGCGCTTTCTGCGACTAGCAAACGATCCAGGCAGATCAGTTGGACCATCAGGGCCTGATTGATCAAGAGCGCTGCGAGTCTGCTCAAACAGGCCAGCATCAGTCTCATCTCGGGAGAGATCCTTTGCCTCATCCAGGTGATCCACGGGGCGCACGTAAAGGGTTTCTCCTCTACGTCCCACCTTGGGGTGGCCGGCGATAGGATCAACGTATTCAGGGGACAAATCACCCTTGATGCGGTGGGGAGGGGGAGGCAATAGCTCGAGGCCTTGAACGAAGAGTCTGAGTGTGGGTGCGATGTCATATGAAGAGTCAGAATCTTGAGTGACAATCATGATGCTGCCACGCCACATCTCTCGTTCCACCAGAGCACCGGATCTATCCGTTCTACTGGGGACCTTCTCGCGCTTGATTCCGCAGTATCTCAATAGCGGGCCACACTTCAAGAAGAGTGCAGGCTTAAAGCGGGTAGGGGCTGGAAGGAATGTGTCAGCATTCGAATCAGCGGAGAGATGAGACCAAACTTACATTGCTCATTATATTCGCCATCGAAGGCCTCAGCCTTTCGTGGTCGTGCTGTGTAGCCCTTGCTCTTGTCTTGCTCCCACCAAGCTTGATGAGTATCTGGCTCAGGAAAGTGGCCATCCTGGAGATCCAAGAAATTTCCAGACAAGCTACCGACGGTTCCCTTCTTCCACTCGTCTAGCCATTGAGGAGGCTGGTACAAGCCGTCACCTGGAACCATGTCCTCTGGACGCTTGAAGACCATGTTAGAGATATGATGAGAGTCAGAACTAGCAGAAGAAAAGCTATCGGCTCTCTCAGCTTTTCTGCGAACAGCGGTCTGATTCTGAGCATGAGATCCATCTGAGGCTTCCTTTCTACCAAGGAGTCTGGTACCAATGGATTTACCACGAGTAGGGGGGGGAGGAATGAATTCATCCTCATCAGCATACTGAACCCGGGGGACAGGCTCAGTAACACGTCTCCTGATGCCTTGGTTGTCAACAGGCATAGGCATTTGTTGACGCCCAGGAACAAAGTCGACTGACGGTCTTCGTGCATCGGCGGTCTGTGGAGGGTCGGGAGGAAGTTCTTTCTCACGGCTAAAACGGTCATTAAGTTCTTGAGTAATCTGTCGGGTATTCTGTGGAGTGGGAAGTAGGTCATGTTGATCGTCATAGTAGTAGTCATCGTCATCATACTGTTGCTGGGGTTTCATTGCAGAAGCCATAGGAGCAGGGCGCCTCTCTGAAACTACCCTACGAGGAGCGAATTGGTAGTCTGTTGGGGGTGGTTTCTTGAGCTTGTTACTGCCACTTCTGGTCAAGGAGAATCCTCCGCTCTGAGGTGCTGGCTGGGCCAGTTCCCTCGTCATTACCTGTTCAGGAAGCTGTACGTTATCTCGAGCTGCTCTCTCGCGGAAGCTCAAATTGCGCTGAGGCATGCCGGAAGATTGCTCAAACTGTCTAGGGACGGCAGATTGAGGATCCATTCGCCGAGGCATCGGCTCCATGTCATCTGGTTCCATCATTGCGCCTGAAGCGTAGTACTTCTCGGCTTCTTGGGGATGCGCCACTGATACACGGCGACGATGTGAACCTCCTCTCTTCACCGTAACTTGCGGAGGCAATTCTTGGTAAACATCTGTGGGCGCATCGCTTTGCGCATTTTGTGGAATATCTTGGTAGGTCTCTTGTGACACATCGCGAGATGTGTCTCTCTGGGTATCTCTGGGGTATTCTCGGGACACATCTCTTGACACATCTCGAGATATATCTCTTTGCGCCGAAGGCTGTGGACCTGAAAAGAAAGCTGTACTGCCCGATGGACGTCTCTCGCCATATGTGACAGAGGGTTTTCGTTCATGGGACCGCACTTCCTGGCCTGCGGGTTGCTTTCCAGCTTTCAATGCCTGTCTTTCTCGGGCGCGTCGTTCTGCGGCTTCAACTCGGGCGCGTTTTTCCTCCTTGGTCATGCTGTCGAGCGTCAGCTCAAGCCTTTGGAGGGGTGATCGGTCGTTTGCGAACACTTTGCGACGGTCTGAAGACCCGCCTGTTGTTTGTCTCCTGGACAATGGATCGAATGCGCTGGCGCCTGAGCCTCGTCTTGAGAAATCCTCTTGACCTCCAGTCCTCTCAGAGGACCTTTGGTATTGATCGTCTTCCATATTGCCGTCTTGTGGGTTAGGGTCGCGAGGTGCGGTTGTGTTTGAGGCGGTGTAGGTATAAGGAAGACCGCCGTTACCGTATGGATGGCGATAGCTCACAGGAGGACCGCGAGGAACTTCTGGAGCTGGCGGAGGAGGCGACAATGGCTCGTCGTCGTACTCTTCTTGCGGTCGGTTCTGTTGGCGAGGTCTAGAAATCTCTCCAGCAGATAGGTCTCGTCTGTAAGAAGATGGTCTTGGAGCTAGACCTTGGGGAGCGAAATTAGAAGTGGTTGGAGAATCATATGGACTAAAGGTAGTTTCAGTAGGAGCTTCGGTGACTTGAGTTTGTAAAGAACCACGATTCGATCTGCGAACTGGGGCAGCGTCGAGCGAAGATCTACGGTCAGCATTATAGGCATAGTCGTCCGACTCAGACCTGCGGCGGGTATGGCCCGCATGGCCAGTCTGGGCGACCTTGGGCCCAGGTAACTGGCCCCAGTATGGCGTCGACATCTGAGGCTGACAGTTGAGCTTCGGGGCGGTGTGATTGGACAAGCGGGTTAGAGGCGAAAAAAGAGTGCAAAAAAGATGGATGTCAGGCGTTGAATCGCGCGTTAAGTTACGTTGGAGCGGGAGGCGGGTAAAAGATGAGAGGCTGAAGCGAACGAAGCCAACCTAAGCTTTGATTTCTGGGCTGTTCAGGCGCTAGCAGTTCAGTGAGTTGTAGCGGGGCGCTGAGTCTAGTCTAGGGCTCATGCGAGCTGCCGGACTAGACAATGCTTTGCAGAATCGGTGGTGTTTAGCAGAGAGAAAGCAAAAAAAGTTTTTTCTTGCGGTCTGCAGGGACCAAGAGAAAATGTTGAGATGGCTGAGGAGGAAAGAGAAAGGAAAATCAAGGCTTCCTTGGCCGATACGGACGATAGCAGACCCGGGAACTGCCCTGTTTCGCTCTGCCTTGAAGCCCAAGATGCCGCGGCGGTGCAGGGATTACACGTCCCTGGAGCTATCTAAATCCATCCGAGAGCTGTTTATACCCTGGAAGCTTCCCCATGCTCATCATCATTCCCAGCCTCGAATGGAATTGTCAGTCTTCTTGAGGTAAGCTTGGGCGTTGAAATCTCCCCAGAATACACTTTGCGCCGAGCGTAGTCACATCAGAAAATCCATAAATGGGTAGCTGAAGCTACTAGCAAGGATCCAAAACTTGATATATCTTGTCTTCCTCGTCAAGTCGAGGCTGGGGATGGCTGGGGGCGGGGTGTCACCGTGTCTCATCCTTGGAACTCTTCCAAAGACCCAAAAAAGCGGGTGGCTGGCAATCGGAGACATGGGACGGGGACGGGCAAGATATCCATTGAGACTGAAGAATGGAGCAATTGAGTTTCCTTGAAGCAATTGATATCATTGACGGGCACACGTTCGAGTAATAATCAATAAACTCAAAAGGCAATGCCTTTTCTTCATTTGATACAAATTATCAAGTTGATGAAGTCATATACCTAAAACGGCTGCTCCCGAATCTTAACTCGAGACCGTTGGCGCGCGGAAGGGCGGGATGGCCCGACTAAACTTTGTCTCATCTTCAGCTGTGGACTATAAGAGAACATGATAAGAGAAGTTCTCAAAGTCACGTATAATCGTAACTAAGGAAATGCGCTCGAAATGGTCGATCCCGAAACTCTCTACGATTGTCATTCAATGACTGACACTGTTTGCTTGGCAATTCATGTCGTAAACTCAATATTGGTCACTAAGGAGGGTACACAAAGCTACCTTAGGGCTTACGGATACTTTGCCCAGCCTCCCTCGATCAAAGCCTCACGGCAGTTACTACATGTCGTTACCCGTTGCGAGTTACCAGCACTTGATTGATGGATTTCTTATTGTCTCTGCAAGGTCCCTCGTATTTCTCGTATCCTTGGATTCTTTAATTTGTATGTTTCTTCATGAGGCCAACATCCTGGCCCAATTGGTGGTTGGAAACTTTGTTTATTCGGGAACTTCTTAGATCAAACTGTAACGGAGTTCATATCAATATCCGCCGTTGTGCCTCTTCAAAGCTGAATTGTAACCTAAATATGTTCAGTCGGTGGCGGTTGATGATCGATGGCGAGGTCTGTAATCCATGTTACTCAATTGCCTATAGAATATCTTCCTCATTCCTAGAGGTAGACATCAAGAAGCCTCTCACAAACTCAATACTTCAATTCGCTGGGCTACCTTCGTCTCATGTCGACATGTAAAACAGCATCATCGATAGAAATATGGACAAGAGGTAGCAATGCTTGCCTGGTGAGTCCCTTCAGCCAATCTAGTAAGATGACTGAAAGAAGGATTAAACACAGAAAGTCAAGTTGCGAGTCATTAAGTAATTGAGATGGAGGAGGCACTTACAATCGGTCATTGGAAGTGTCCCAGTTATAAGACACCCACGATCGGCTGCATGTTCCTACCGGGTGTCAATTCACCACGAGTCAGATATGCAAGTAACGTCCCATATCTGGGGTTCGGTAACAATTGTGCAGAATGAGGCCAGAAACACTAATGCACTACGACTAGACGATCAGGGACCACATTCTCCGAAGTACCATTTCAAAAAGAAACTTCATCGAAGCTATTACTATCTCCTGGTGATAGATGGTTCAACAAGGACCGATATCCTCAGCGGCCGCAGATCTAGCTCGAACTAGTGACAAGGTAGGATGGGATGAACGGATCCAATGCAGATGCTATCACCAACAGTGAGGGGTTCATCACAAAGTTGGGGGTCACAGACAAGGGATTGCATCTGAATGGTGTAATGATTTGATGCTGATTCTACTAATCTTATCTGATCCGCAAGATCAGATCCACACGGCAGTTCGCTCCTACCCTCGCCCGCTGCGACTTCTGCAATACCACCCACACCTGGTCTCAACACCACAACTATCATATCCAGACAAATATGGACTTCAATAATGGATAAAATTCCGCAAAAATTCAAAAAGAAGCTGATGGGCACTGAGAGACTGTGCTCCCGCCAGGGCTTGAACCTGAGACCTTCGCATTACCGATACTACGGTTTGAAGTATTAGTACGACGCTCTAACCAACTGAGCTACGGAAGCCGATCAGCTGTTGCGGATGTGATCATCCGCTGTTGTTTCGCCGAGGCATTGAGGAGCCCTATGAAGGGTGCAGAAAGAAACGCCACAGCATACCCTAAAGTTGAGCAATGTAACCCGACATGACGAACGATATGTTCAAAATAAAAATAAAAATGGATGTCCTGTATGTTGCTCTATAAAAAGCATGGTTCTCTTTGAATATGGCAAATAAAATTATCAAATAGCCACGCAATATGATCTCCCACTATAACCTGATCTCTAACTCCCGATCCAATTGCAAAACAAACATGACAATCCCTACCTCATCACCACCACAAATACTGTGTCCACACCGGCTTCTCAAGCTCGGGCTCGGGCTCAGGCTCCGGAATCACCCATCCGTGGACTCTCTGCCAGGTTTGCTGGCCCGAGGTAGTATAAAGAACCCACAAACAAATCAACAGAGCAACCATAATGGCCAGGGCAGTGTTGCGTGGTGCGCAGTTTCGATCCCGTAGTTTCTTGATGTAGTCCGGCAAGCTGATGAATGCCCTGTTCTCATCATGCTGTTGTTGCAGTCCTTCATAAAACACTGCGTGTGGTTCCATGATTTTGTAAGATATGATGCCCCTAGTCTCAATTTCCGCAGGATAGGGCTGGTGTCGAACGATTTCCGGAAGGACTGAGATCTTGACTCTGGCCCTGGAGACCATTTCCTCATGTTCAGGTTTTTTCTTTCTTAACCGCTCCTGATGCTGCCGAGCCGCTTCCTTTGAGGCATCGTATGCTACCTGAGAAGTATTCACTTGATCCAAGGAGTACATTTCACCAGGTATGGGCCAGTTAATTGAAACGATGGCCGGTGACATGCGAATACCTACACTGAGCCAACCAGCGTATGCAGTCACCTCGTGCAGTAGCTGATACAACTCTGCTTTCGCAATGGGTTCATAAGCCGTAAAGCTAGCCGTGAGTTCGTAGACAGGGAGCAAAAGAACCAAAATCTCGGAGCTCAGCTTGTCAACTTCTTCCCAAAAGTGATGGGGCTCCCCTTTGCATGCTTGGAGCCAAGTTCTGTTGGTATGAGATAGGAGCTCACTGCGCCGGAAGCCTGAGAGAATATTAGTGGTGCTGTTGCTACATTATGTTGTATTACGTACCTTCTGTGTTGATCAGTGCATAATCAGAATTCTGCAATGTCTCAAGATGCTTGGGACTGGCTCCAAATAGCAAAGAGGAAAAGACGCGATTGTCGAGGACCTTGAAAATGATAGCTTGAAGGAGGTTCTTCCTCTCCTCCCCATCACGAAGAAGCCTCTCCCATTTCCCTGCGCGTGCGTCCAGACGAGCCACGAGCTCGACATGTCTGATGAATTCTGCCGGAAAGTTCCATAGCCAAGGAGACGTCAAAGGCGCCTGGTGTTCCTCCTTGGGGAAGAATGCTGATGACACGATGGCCCAGATCTCAGCACTGAGCTGTGCGAAATGATGTTCGTAAAACTCGTCTGGCAGATCTCTATGAAGTTGAGAAAAGTCAAGACTGCGACGTTTAGGCTCATATGACCGGAGGTCCTTCATTTTGTATGTAATAGAACACGAAACAGCAAATATGGCAAGTAAGATGTTGAAGGAATGTTTAAAGAAACAGCTGATCCAGCAGATGGCAGGGGTTAATAAACAATTAGACAAAAGAGCTTGCGTAAACGAAGGACGGATCGAACGAAACAAGAGTTTGTGTTGGGTATTTATCGAAAGGATGATGATCTGAAAGACGATGAAGAACTTGATCCTCCAGGAAGGGCAGCGAGAAAGGTGAAGCCCGAGGTGATTGTTAGAAGAGAGCTACTTCGAGTCTTTCCCTTGGGGGTATTGTCTTTTGTCTTGCAAGCATTTTTCTCAAAGGAAGTGGCTACAGTCTCTGGCTCCATGATGATGAGTTGAGTTGGTAACGAATCGAGTAAAATGAGCTTCGGACACTGTAAAAGAAGAGGCACAAAGAGTTGGTCTAAGAGGGTGTGTTGGGTTGGGGGACTCCTTTGTCTTTGATGGGAAAGACGGACTTATTATAAGTTGGTGTATCTATATATGGATATCAGGTTGACCTTGGACGAAAAGGCCCGGCTTACCAACCCTGGTCAGCCCACGGTTGATCGCGCAGGTCTCGGATGATGGCTCATGAGCATGAGGGGCTCACAGACAAACTAAGGGACCCGAGGGGTCATGATGGTGGGATGAAATCGAGGTTGTGAGGCGCGTTCACATTCCAGAGGGGCATAGCCAGTGCCTGAGCTCCTGCAGGACCACCTAGCGTTGTCTTTGGCGATCATTTGGGACAAGATCATGGTGTAGAGTACGTAATGAAGCGGGTGCACACCAGTTGTCAGTCTCTTTGTGGGACAAGGTATATTTGCAAAGCCAATGAAGTCGAGAAACGTCAAAGGGAAATCCCGCTCCGTTAGACCAAGATCGGCCGTGAATGGTGAACGTGGGTGACCATTGAGGCTTAATTGTAGCTCTGGAATATCGTTGGTGTCTCGAACGCTTCGCTTCAAGGGAGAAGTGACGCAGTAATGATAAAGTTGGCACGAGTTGGTCGGAGCAGAGCTTCTGACTGGATGAATGCAATCGCGTGAAACCGCTTTTGCCGTTTGTATCTGACTGTGCTGTTCCTTTGTCCTTGATGTTTTAGCCCCGTGAGTTCTTATTCGACTGTGGCTGTTGGCACACTCGACCAGGGTCAGAGAAATGTCTAGATCCCAGCCATTATGGGAAATGGTGCGAGGGACGGACGACTCAGAAACGTAAACTCTACGTTTGTGAGGTGGAGGCATGAATGGGGGTCACGAAGTTGAAGCGATGACCCGAATTCGTCTATACCAGCGGATCATATGAAGTATGACAGCGCATTGCTACCGTATATCCCACAAGCCAATTGGCACCACAGCTTGGCGTTTTGTGAGCCTTTAAAAACCATATGGGCTCACTTTCAAGAACATATCTGTGTACCATTTTCCGCATTGAATATGCGCGTGACTGAAAACACTGCGTCATATGTTTTGAGTTGCATTAAACTCTCGAGGCCCGATAGACGCTAGTTGACAGTCAGGTTTACCAGCTCGATTTGTGGATGTGTTGGTATGTCATCGTAAGTGTTTTTGAACACTAACCATTAGAGGGTATTCTCTCCTGAGAAATACCCTGTGCGATTTTTGGTTCCTCCTCTTTACCTTCGCAGCAAGATTCCTAGTGTTAGTTTTCAAAAATTCTCTAACTTACAAGAGGAACTTGGAAGTAAATAATAGGTACCTAGTCCCAAGAACATGGATCGGAAATAGAGACAAAGCTGGGACACAGACGGATCTTGCTTGGCACGTGAGGCCCATGTTGAAACGAGAGAAGCTCCAATGTCACCTTCAGCTTAATTCTAGACCTGGTACTGGCCCTTGTTGAATTAATGCGAATACCCGGTCAATAAGGAGTTGAATAGCAAATATGAGATTCGTTTAACTGGTGAAACGTTAGAGAAGTTGAAGCAAGCCAGAGGCAAAGACTTGCGGCCTCGATTTTCAGGCAGAAGCCAGGTACCATAAGGCACCGCCACCCAGTGGCCCTGCCAAAGTTAAGCCTTCCGTAGTTTTAGGTCAGCACCCCAGAAATTTTGCTTGCGCCTCGCGACACAAACCAAACTTCAACAGGCGGCTTCGCACCTTCCGACAAACGTCACATACGACTGTTGTTCTTGCCCTCTCTGCTTACGATTCGCGACTCTTGCCTGGTGCAAAGTTGCAAACAAATTCTCCAAACGGAAGGCACTGCTTGAAATTTGAACTTTCATTTTCACTGCTTCTCGCCCCACTTCCGCATCTCTTGCTTCCACTTTCTTTTGCCTCCGCTATCAACTCTGCCCCGCGATAATTCATCCGCGAAACCCTTCATCTTCCACCACGACTCAACAAACAGCACCCGAGAAAATGGCTGCCGCTGTAGCTGATACCCCCAAGATGGACGAGCAGGTCGACCTCACCACCATCCCCGTCGACCCTGCTGGCAAGGAAGATTCTTCCGATGTCAAGGACGATGACAAGCCTGTCACTGTTTTCCACGACAAGGACAACTTCAATGTGAAGCACCCGCTTCAAAACAAGTGGACTCTCTGGTTCACAAAGCCCCCGAGCGGCAAGGTGCGCAATGACATAGCTATACGGCGGAAGTCGGGCACTAATATTTATGACAGGGAGACAACTGGAACGATCTCTTAAAGGAAGTGATTACCTTTGACTCTGTTGAGGAATTTTGGGGCGTTTACGTGAGTTCCAAGCCTGGCCAACCCCAGATCTTCGGCGTGCTAATTTTTTCAGAATAATGTCGCACCCGTTTCCGAGCTTTCCCTCAAGTCCGACTACCACCTTTTCAAGGCCGGCGTCCGCCCCGAGTGGGAGGATCCCCAGAACAAGCACGGCGGCAAGTGGTCCTACCAGTACAAGGACAAGCGCAACATCGATGTCGATCGTCTCTGGCTTCAGGTCATGATGGCCGCTATCGGCGAGACCCTCGAGGATGAGGACGATGGTGAAGTCATGGGCGTTGTCGTCAACGTTCGAAAGGCTTTCTTCCGTATCGGTGTCTGGACTCGCACCATCGGAAAGAGCATCCCCGGCCGAGGTGAGGGTGACATTGCTGGTGGTAAGGGCCGCAGCAGCGAGAAGGGTAAGGAGATTCTCCTGTCTATCGGCCGCAGGTTCAAGGAGGTCCTTGAGCTGCCAGCCTCAGAGCAGGTTGAGTTCTCTGGACACACCGACAGTGCCCACTCCGGCAGCACACGCGCCAAGGCCAAGCACGTCGTCTAAAACGGGCGAGGATTTTACGCAGAGGCACGACGTTGATTTAGCACGATATCCGATAATGACCATTTCACGTTTCTGAGCCTGACGCTATTCATCTGGCGATTCACGAGAGGTCGACGACTTATTGAAGCGGAAGCGGCAAGGTTAGGATGGAGCGGCTACTGGCTTGAACCCCGGTGGGCAAATCACCAGTGAGCCTGTCACGGCTCATCCTTGATTTCATTTGGCTCAATATTATATTGGCGTTGCTTGGAAGGACTGTTTCCCAAGTGGCATCCACGAAGTATGAAAAGGGCCATCAGGGGAAGGGAAAATAGATTTTTGTACTTTTGATCAACTTTAATCAGTTGCTTCACATGAGTTTCACTAGTTATACTCATTTGCTATCAACTTGCTATCAAATTGTTGAAACAACGCTCGCATCTCTGGCGAAATAATGAGTTGACTAGTGATTATGATGATTAAATTTTACAATTTTTCAACTCTTCAGCGGTTGAAGGTAATCAAGGTACATTTTAGCTTTCATCCCCACTGATATCGTCGGGGAAGATACTCTTGACCAGCTGCTTCTTGTTAATCTTGCCCATAGCATTTCGGGGTATTTGATCAACAAGTCTCATAACCTGGGGAATCTTATAATTTGCCAGACGCCCCTTGAGAGCCCTACGCATATCAAGTGCTGACCACCTCTTGACAACATCTTTATCGAGAACCAGTACGGCGCCGACCTTGTGACCCCATTGCCCACTAGGTACAGCGACGACGGCTGCTTCAGAGACCTCAGGTAGAGACAATAGCTCTCGCTCGACTTCTAAAGCACTTACCTTTTCGCCTCCTGTCTTGATGATATCAGCGGACTTACGGCCTTGAATGAAGTAAAGGGGACCCTGAGTCCAAGGCTGTGAGGCGGTGGCGGAAGGGACAGGGCGACGGACAGCTACGTCGCCTGTCTTGAACCATTTGCCTTTTCCATCTGAATCTTCGACGAATTCGCTTGCTGTTGCGGTTGGATTGCGCCAGTATTCGCGAAAGATGGTTGGGCCTCTTAGCTGGATCTCTCCAGAACGCTCACGGCCTTGCGCATCGATTTCCTCACCCTCCTTGATAATGTCACCAGTATCAACGTCAACTAGGCGAGCTTCGACAGACGGTAATGGCCAACCAACGCTGGCATCTACACGATCTGAAAAGTCAAGACCACAGCTCAGAGCCATACCGACCTCCGTCATGCCATAGCGCTCAAGCAGAACGTTGCCGTGGCTGAGATCTTTCCAGGCAGTCTTGATAGGCGTTGGTAGTGCGGCAGATCCAGAGATGGAGAGGCGCATATTCTCCGGTGAAATGGCTTTTCGAGCTGCTTCTTGAGTTTCTGGAGGAAGGCTCTTATATGATGTGAGTAGTCTGCTATATACGGTGGGTACAACTGTGAAGAATGTGATCTTCTCTTTAGGACTAGAGGAGTCACTGGCCAGGAAAGGCGCTGAGAACCGTTTCCATACAGCATCTGCGTTGAAGGGAAACATGAACTCGATTGTTGAGCCGGCGAGGAGTGGTGTGAGAATGGCGTTTACCGTCCCGTGGATGTGATGTAGTGGAAGGACGTGGAGGAGATGATCGGAGGGTGAGTAATTCCAAGCTTCCACAAGGGAACGAGATTGCGCAGTCAAGACGGATTGGGGGAGCAGCACTCCTTTCTAGGGCAAGCTTTAGCATATGCATAATCATTCAAGTACACGGTAGGTATACTTACTGGTTTATTTGTTGTGCCTGACGTGTACAGCATCATACCAGCTTCACCAGCATCGATATTACTCAGTTCGACCTTATCATGACTACCCCCACCTTGATGCTTCTGGAGTTGGAGATGCGCCGGTTGAGTTGCAAGACCAGTCGCAAGAACTTCCTTGGCCTTAGATGCGAACTTCGGCGAGGAGACTAGCAATGAAGCTTCACTCTGGTTGAGGATATATTGGAGCTCAAGCGCAGGGAATGCTGGAGACAGAGGCACGGCGATAGATCGCGCAGCCATTGCGGCCAAGAGTGTTACTGTACAAACACATGTTAATAGCTGTCGCAATGCGATATCGCGGAGTCACTTCATGAGCTCACCTACGTAGTCATAGCTATTCTCAACAAGGAACGCAATGCGCTCGCCATTGAGGTCCTCACGGCCAGCAGCTTCAGCAAGTCGGTTCCGTGCGCGACTTACATCACCTAGAAGCTCTCCATACTTGAAGGTTCGACCGGAAAGTGAGTGGATTACCGCTTTAGATTCTGGATCATGTTGCGCAACAGCCTCGAAGAGCGGTAAGCGAGGTAAGGTCGAGAGCATTCTAACAGCGGGACGGAGGGTAATGAAGGAAACGGAGGTAGTAGTAGTCGGACACCGGACGACGGAGGTGACGAGATGTCGGAGGAACGACATGACGAACAAATTCAAGGCCCCGAAGCGCCGGGGTTTGCGACAAGGATTCAAGAATTAAGAGGCCAATCCGAAGATCGCTATGCGGACTCGAATGCTACGTTGAGGTTGTGGTACAACGGCACATTTGCCGAGGTATGCACTTTGGAGGGGAAGAAAGAGGGGATAGGATTTAGTTAGGGATTGGCGATCGCGTTGAAGCATGAGCATAAGTCAATTGACTGCTCGATTTAGAAAATGGAGTTGTGAAGCAAAAGCTCTAACGTAGGCGTAGGTAGCTAAAGTGGGTTGACTCTTTGTTGACGTCGATTGGGTTCAGGTTTTTGGCCCACGGTCCCGGGCGGACGGCTGTCTTCCCCGGAGGTACGTACCCTCTAGAAGCCGTGCCGAACAGTTTTGAGGAGCTAACAGAAGTAAAGGTGCACATTTCAAGTGAGGATGTGAGGAGGAATTGAGTATGAAACCAATAAGCAGCGTCTCTTTTGTTTACGGATGAGTATCGGCAACTAGCCTTGCTTCCGCGTGTCTTTTAGCTGGGAGGCTTAAGGAACCGTTCGACTGCAATGCAACACAAGCGTGGTACATGTATGTACAGACCCAACTGTTGAGAGATGAAAGTACAGTACATGATCCTTCTTGTGTCTAAGGGCCCGATTCAGGATTTGC
>PVPY01000097.1:0-111839 GCA_002982035.1 Fusarium algeriense
ATTATATATTATATACAAAATTTAAATAAAATATTAATAAACTTATAAAATTAAAAAAAGGATTTTATATTATTTAATAAATTTATTATAAAATTTATAAAATAGTAGTAGTATTTTATGCCTTATCATTAGACTTTTGGCACATACTAGCTCTAAAGCATTTGGCCGTTTATAAGCAAAAGTAAAGTCGGTTACACTTCGAGCTGTCTAGATTGCAGTGATTCCAAGGTAGACATAATTGTACGTTAGTGCAGTTAAGAGAACAAATTAGACGATGAAGATGATGTCTTGGTGAGTTGAGATAATCTGAGTAGCAAAGTAAACAGTGCTTAATGAGCGCTTGCTTTAGCCGTTGATAAGACGGGGGAATTCCTATCCGCTGACAACATGATCCATTACCAACGTGACTGTTCATTAGTCACATCCTTCCACGGATATATAAATGCCATCATCATCAGCAGTCAAAATATTCCCTGTCAGTCACATGCGATACCGTAGCATTGGTCAGTATCATCCCGTTTGACGTAGCATCTCCACCGAAAGGATAAACTCAAAAACTGATTCCTCAGCTTGTCAGACCGGATATACAAAACCTGACATATTTCCGACGCTAATCTTGATAATCTCCCATCTCGGATCTGAATCTGCATTAATAATGGCGAAAATGCTGTTGTGGACACCCGATCCGACCTGTTCGTCTCTTGATTGGTTCGGAAGTACGGATCTTCGGATATACACTATCTTTCGGAGTTGACGCAGTTTTTATATAGAATCTCGTCATCCCTTGATATCATGGTTCTGAACATACAGACCCTGAGAACTATCAAAAATGGTGGCAGAAACCGAAAAAGGTGAGTGATCATGTCATTTTTCTGAGGAGAGTGAAGCTAACTGGGGTAGAACAAGGCTTTATGCCTGATCCCGAAAGGGACGAGCCGTCTGATAACAACACCTTGGCAGGTCCAGACGAAGAAGCCATCTCAAGAACAAAGTCCAACGTCTCAATAGCAGAGACATTCTCACTACTTCGTGAAATTCTCTTTGTCGCGATTATTTGCATGGCGCAGTTCATGACACAGGCCGCCCTCGGAAACTGCCTCAACATCATCCATATCATTGGCGACTCATTCAATCTCACCAATCCCGCGGAGCTTAGTTGGCTTATCGCCGGTTTCAGTCTTACGGTAGGAACCTTTATCCTATTTTCTGGTCGCCTTGGTGATATTTTCGGTTACAAGCGACTCTTTCTCATTGGTTTTGTCTGGTTCGCGGTTTGGTCTATGATTTGCGGCCTTGCAAAGTACTCCAACCATGTTTTGTTCATCTTTGCGCGAGTCTTTCAAGGTATTGGACCTGCGCTAGTTATGCCGAATGGTTTGGCTATTTTGGGCGCTTCATACAAGCCTGGTGGCCGAAAAGCTGTTGCCTTTGCGCTTTTCGGAGCTTGTGCACCTGGTGGTTGTGTTTTCGGCGCACTGTTCGCTGGACTGTTTGTTCATGGAAATCCTGCATGGTGGCCCTGGGCTTATTACTCTTTCGCTCTTGGTCTAGCTTTCATTGCGCTGATGGCGTACTTCATCATTCCTGACCCGCCTCACAAGCTTTCTTCGGCTGACATGACATGGGGAGAAATTCTTGGCCAGCTCGATCTTCTCGGTGCCATTACCGGTATTACTGCACTTGTTCTCTTCAACTTCGCTTGGAACCAAGCCCCAATCGACGGCTGGGACAAGCCCTGGGTCTTTGTTCTGCTCATTGTTGGAGTTCTCCTCGTACCTGTCTTCTTCTACGTCGAATTGCGCGTCGCATCCCACCCTCTCATTCCTTTCGACGCGCTGACCAGCGATGTTGCCTACATCCTCGGATGCATCGTTTGCGGTTGGGCTACCTTCGGTATTTGGGTGTACTACACGTGGCAATTCTTCCAGATGCTTCGCGGCGCATCACCTCTTCTGACGAGCGCTTGGATGAGCCCCGTTGCCATCTCTGGGGCTTGTGCTTCCATGATTACTGCATGGCTGCTCCATGTTTCACACCCCGCTTTGGTCATGTTACTCGCCCTTACGGCTTTCACAACTGGTACCATCTTGATGATGACAGCCCCTGTCGAGCAATCTTACTGGTATCAGTCCTTCTTTGGCCTTATTATCATGACATTTGGCATGGACATGTCGTTCCCCGCTGCGACTTTGATCCTTTCTAATTCTGTCAAGAGAGAGCATCAAGGTATTGCAGCAAGCTTAGTTAGTACGATTGTCAACTACAGTATCAGTCTGGGTCTCGGATTCGCTGCTACTGTGGAGGTTAACGTTACGAATGGTGGGGAGTCGAAGCATGAGTTGTTGATCGGATACCGGTCGGCTTTCTACATGGCTGTTGGGTTTGCTGGATTGGGACTCAGTATCAGTGTTATATATTTCCTCAAGACCATGTGGCATCAGAGGAAGGCGAACTAAGGATTTCAGAGGATATAGAATGCTATCTTATGAATTGGCAGGCCCACGGGATGAAAGATAGATTATGATTATAGATTACCAGCGTTAGATATAGATTTCAAGCTTATAATTGCAGTTTTATAAAATTTAATAAAATATTATTATAAATTAAATTAATAATGTATATCGCTCATGCCACTCTCATCACTGTGATCCTCGCTTTCGTCGTTTGTTTCCCAAGATTCATCCTCAGTTTCGTTGTCGCTTCCGGTATCTTCTTCACTGCATGCCGGAAGTTCATTCTCTCGGCGTACAAGAAGTCTGATATGATCACACGCTTCAAACGGCACAGGACTCAAGCCCATCCCCATAAGGTCATACTCGTCGCATACCGCTCCGAAGAAGATCATGAAATCGTACACAGCGGCCTCCTCTCCGCTCGTCGTGCCGCTGCGAGTAGTAGCCCAGTGTACCTCTACGTAGTCTCCATCGCAATCGCGATACACGGTCTCAAACTCCTGGCCCGGTCGTGCAACCCAACGGGCGTTGTCATCGATGATCCAGAGGTTGGGAGCAGGAATATCGTCCCTGAAAATATCGACCCAATTCGCTAGCAGGCCTCGCGGGGAGTTTTCCCGTTTCAGTCTGTTCATACTGTACGGAAAAGCGTTGTTCCAACAGATGTCAAACTTGAAAGCAATGTTCCACTGTTCCAAGATGGTAAACTTCTTTGTACCAAGAAATGGGGCCAACAGCTTCATACCGCACAAGCTTCGCGACAATGCTTTGAGTTTAAAGGTGTCGATGCAGAAGATGTCGTGAGCAGGTATGACCATTGGGCGCCATTTTTCGTTTTTTCGGCAAGGAATAATAGTCGAGGGGAAGCTTTTGTCGTACCATCCAAGTTGGTTTATGTCGTACGGTTGCCCTCGAAGCTTGATCCATTCGGAGAGATCTAAATGCTTTGTGATGACATGCCGTGACTCTTTGCAGGCCAACCAAAGACCAGAATCCCAGAGATAGGCGGATTTGTTGAGGCTCTTGACGCCTTGTCGAGACGTGGTAGGCTTCAGGGCTCGTAGCGTAACGTACCCGGTATCATCACTTTCAACCTCGAATTCACTGTTATAGCCCTCCAGATTCTCATCAAATCTGACACAATTCTCAAACTCTTCCTCATCTTCCTCGTCTTCCTCCACGACGTCCACGGTGACGTAGTGAATGCCTCGGTCAGTGTCGGTGCAAGGCAGGCATGCGGCCTTCCAGATTTTGAGTCGCAGCTCTGTCGGTAGCTTCGGGAATAGGTGGAAGGTTAGGGTGCTCTGAGCATCCCCTTTGGGGGCTGCTGCAAGCGAAGGTTTTGTCATGCTTGGCCGGTGTGTGGTGCGTGATCATTAAATATGGTGACGCTTCTTGAAGTGTGATTCTGGATTCCTCAATGCAACAATGAAGGTGATTCGGCTAAGCCGAACTTGATGGGGGTGCAAAGGCTCGTAACGAATTTGTTGGCGATGCGTTCGCAGTGTCTTGATTGGACGAGCAATGCAGAACTTAGCGTGAACAATAACACTTATCTGATTGAGATTGTTTGCGTTATTGTGACGCTCGGGTAAGGTTTCAGGAACAAAGCGAATGATGGTTTTGATAGCTTTGGGATGATGAAGAGGATGAGGATGAAGAGATGAAGAGGAGGGGCAGTCTTTGAGATGAACGGGGCAGTGACTCAAGAATCACAGATGGGAAGGAGTGCGTGCTCATGGATGGTAAGAACCCAACACGTGACTCGCGGCTCAAGGGCATCTTGGATTTTGGGCGCGGTTGCCTCGGCACGCAAGCTCAACCTGTTATGATCTTCACTGCCGCTGCCACTGCGAGCTTACCACAAGTGACATTTGTTTCATCTCAACTATCGATCTCCTCCAACTGCTCAGTGTTCACACGACCGCCATCCACATCTCAGGCCGCATGGTTCTCAGTGTCAACGAGGCAAGGCGAGCGATAATCACCAGCAACAACGGGGTCAAATCACCCCCAACGGTAAATCGCCCATGTGCCTCCTTGTCTTTGCCGATTCATACTAACGCAACCTGCCATAGCTCGGCCCCTTACAGTTTCTCCTGTTCCTTTCCCCTACGCTTTTTAAAGGCTGTATCAGGCCGAATGGCGGAACATTTGTCGCTTTAATGCAGATGGAGTATCCATGAATTCCAAAGAGTTCAAGGAGACACTTGAAATCATGGGTCGGCCTTTCGAAGAGACTATTTGCTTAGGGCGGGGTGACTTACACTACGATTATCAAAAACTTTCGATAGCCGACCATCTTGAGCTTATCGTTCGTCGGGACCCAAGCCACCGACTGATTGGGATGTTTGAAGAACGGCAATATGTGAAATGAAAAAGAATTGTCTTCTAAATAGCCGGTTGATAATAAACGAGAAACTCCATAGCTGAAACATGATACGAGGGCAATTAAAAGATTAGCGACGTCTTGTCAATTACTATTCAAAGGTTCAAACCCGACGATGCAGCTTGCTACCAATGCTGTGAGAGCAAAGCGTGCTAATAAGTGGCGTTTCATTGGCTGACATTAATCAAGTGCGAGCTGTTGACGCTGACAGAATGAACTTGCGAACTCGGCGTAATTCCATCGTCCATCAATATCAGTGACAGGTGTTCATCCAAATACCAAGCCTCCTAGAAACACAGATTTTTAAAGGCGTTGATTGGGAGGTAGTTCTCCCGCTCCCGACTCAAGGGTAGGGTAGGTGAATTTTCGGTCTCGCTTAGCCCCTAATGCCACTGGAACAACCGCTAAACCCTGCTGAATGGTGTCGTCATAGGGCTGACCGACTCCCGAATGCGAAGTGGATCTCGAAATGCGAACCAATCAAATAATCTTCGATCGCAAGCCGTTGAAGGGCTGTGAATCACATCGACGCTAGAACAAGTCTCCCCTGAACGGTTTGCGAGTGCGATTGTCGAATGCGTAATGCATTCTCCGATTTCCATCTCCATTTCCATTTCCAACACTGTAGTTATGCGTGTTAGCAGTGGTGTTTTGCACAGTTCCCATGTTCGCATTGCCAGTGCACCCAAGCTCATTGTTTTAGGGTACTTGGGTACTCATTCAGTCATACTGCGACCTTTAATCTGCCGCATAGCAAACAGCTTTATTGTTCAAAACACGGACAGTAAATTGAAGATGGAAGAGCTTACTGTAAATAGTTGAATCTTACCAAAATCTCATTCTTATCGCAATTTAATCTCCATTGATGGCAAGGTCAAGCTTTCATCGGAGATCCACTAACCGATTTGAGCAATCGACTCGCGTGGATCCGAGTGCGAAGACAGACACTCTCCCACTAGCGTCATTTCACTAAGACTGCGGCCTCATAACAATGCGAGATGTGACACTCACCACTGAGTCAATAATATATATATCCGTAAAGATGCCGTTTCAAAAAAATTTATTCAGACACTAAGCATTCAAGCAACCATCATTTACTACGAGCATCATCCTCACTCTCGTCCTTCAACAACATCACTCAATACCACTCAACACCAAACAACCAAAACATGCCTTTTCAACGATTCAGAGCAATTATCGTCGGAGGTGGCCCAGTTGGCCTCACAGCTGCTCATGCTCTCTCCCGCGTCAACATTGACTTCATTCTTCTGGAGCGCCGCTCCAGTGCAGTCATCGATGCTGGGTCAAACCTCGTTCTCAACCCTATGGGTCTTCGCGCACTCGATCAACTCGGCCTCGCTGCTCCTCTTGAAGAAGTCAGCACTCCTCTTGGTCTGATTAACCGCCAAGATCACCAGGGCCGTGATATAGGCGATGCGTACTGGTTCATTTTATTCAACAAGCTGTAAGTTCCCCCTTCTCCTGACTTAACCATCAATTGACGATTCTAGTTTGGGAACGTTTCCTCGTGTAGTCAGCCGTCACGACCTTACCAAAGTCCTCTACGATTCTTTCACTCCCAGCCAGAAAAGCCAGATCCTCACCGACAAGAAAGTCGCCGACATTGTCTCCAACGCCGACGGCGTCCAAGTCTCCTGTGCTGATGGAACATCTTACGAGGGTTCCATCGTCATCGGAGCAGACGGCGCTCACAGCTTTGTCCGCAACAAGATGCGGGACCTTGCCCAGAACGCCGGCTCTGATCAGATTAACGACGAAAAGCCATTCCTAACCACCTTCCGAGCTCTCTGGCTGCGCATTCCAACCAAGTTCGCAGGTATCGAGCCTGGAACCACCTGTGAAACTCACGGTCCTGGTGCGGCAACACAACTCTTTGCGGGTGAAGATTCTTCGGTCATGGGTCTTTATGAGAAGTTGGAAGGGCCTACTCGCGATCGTGTTCGGTATACCGAGGAGGACCAGGTTGCACTTGTCGAGCGATGGGGACATCTTCCTTTGGCCCCTGGCGGAAAGCTCACTCTCAAGGAGGCTTTCAACGCTCGCACTCAGTCTGGTCTCGTCAGTCTTGAAGAAGGTGTCGTCAAGCACTGGAGCTGGGGCGGCCGTGTTGTTCTCGCAGGAGACTCAGCACACAAGTTCACACCCAGCACAGGTGCAGGCTGCAACAACGGCCTCATCGACGTCGTCGCATTGGTCAACCAGCTCTACGCCCTTCGCCAACAAGCACCCTTCCCAACCCATGCTCAACTCTCCACCGCCTTCCAGTCGTATCAAGCGTCGCGCATGGATCCCGTTGTCGAAGCTTGTCGGGGTTCGGGTCAAGCGACTTCCAGCGCCACTTGGCAGACCGGTGTGTTCAAATTTGTTGACAAGCACATCATGGGCATCACGGCCATTCAGAACATGTTTTTTGGGCTTGTTGCACCAAAGATGGCTCAATCACCCAAGTTGACCTTCATCAAGGGGCCCGAGAGACATGTCGGCAAGATTGCTTGGGCGGAACCGCAGGAGAACAAGGTCTATTAAGATGGAACGGTATTTGTGATGGACTGATTTCTTTGTATTGTATTTGTACTTGACTTTGGTGATAGCGAAGCGCATTAGACGTTAGACTTACTTAATAATCACATCTTGAATTCACAAACCGTTTCAGGTGATGACATGCAGCAGCTAGAAATGCCCAGTGCAAACGACCGAATCCATCCTCATCGGGAACTTCTGATTACTGTGTAAAGGTCTCATGGTCGCCATTGCTTCTTACCTTTTTCTTGATCCTCGAGTGGTGGCTCTTCAGCTGCACCCATTCACTCTTATCGAATCGAATCGAATCGAAGCATAAAAGATCAACACAAATACAGAGAACCCCCCCAAAAAAAGAAAGAAGAAAAAATTAGTAAACAGAGAATGCCCAACGTTAAGAAACAGAGATCGAAGCCGCTTATTGAAAACAACGCCTCCAATAACGTCGTTGAATAACCGTCAGCATGCCAGATTGATAATCTGAGTGAGTTAGGGTAGTAACAGATCTTGTGTTATCGCCACCTTAAAATGACGTGATCTGTTAGTGTTACAGCACGCTTCAGTAGCCCCGCAACGTCATCGGCACAACCGAGCTTACAAATTTAGTGGCGATGACAAATGAATGATGGTGGGATACCAATAAATAAAAGACGGAATTTTTACGCAAGTATCCGACTTGCATTACCGATAATTGGTTATAATAAATAGATCAGCCGCCATTGTTAACTCAATTTCCCCATCTTCGATTCCCAAACCCGCATGTCACGACTTCTTAGAACAAGACCCATTCTCAAACAGCTCTTCAACCCCGCTCAACTCAGACCTTTTCGTTTCACAACCACGCACTTCAACACCACCAATATGACAACCGGACTTTTTAACTACATCGACCCGACATCGAGTCTCGATGAGAGCGGCAATAGAGTCAAGCCTTGGGCTAAAGTCGACGTTGACCAAACCTCTTTCGAGCGCAGTCAGCACAAGCGCGATGTCGTGGATATTCGCGATGCCTCTAGCAACACGAGTTTCGGCGTAGACGTCTCTGGTTTTGATGTCTTCAAGTCACCCGCCAAAGAAACGGAATTCACCGATGATGCAGCTGTGAGGAATGGATACTACGGCGAAGTTGAGGCGCTACTCAAAGAGAGGATTCCGGAGATCAAGAAAGTCGTTATTTTCGATCATACCATTCGCAGACGGGACAAGTCAAGTCCCCGACAGCCTGTGCAGCAAGTCCATGTTGATCAGACTCCCGGCGCAGCTGAAGCACGTGTGAGACGACACACCGATTCTTCAGAGACAGAAGAACTTCTCAAGGGTCGATACCAAATCATCAACGTCTGGCGTCCCATTGGCCATCCTGCATCAGACTTCCCCCTCGCTGTTGTCGACTGGCGCACCACCAAGCCCGAAGACATGATCAAAGTGGATCTTCTGTACCCCAAGCGCGATGACAACGATGATGATGATCGTGGAAAAGAAGTTTTGCCGGATGCATCGACCCTGCGGTCAACGGAAGGATACCAAGTCAAGGGCGAGACATATTCTGTCGCGCCAAACGACGAGCACAAGTTTTACTACGCTAAGGATATGACACCTGAGGAGGTCATGTTAATTAAGTGCTTTGATTCAAAGAGCGAGGTCCATGAAGGTGGCCAGCCTGGGTTGGCGGGATATACGCCTCATACTGCGTTTGTTGATCCTGCTACGCCTACGGATGCCAAGGGACGACAGAGTATTGAGGTTCGATGCTTGGTGTTTTACTAAAATTTCCGGCGGACGAGGCAATGTCGAATCTAGGTAAACTTGGGATGTTTTAGGATGAACTTAACAGGCTCTTTGACAACTAGCTCTTCTTCGCACCTCTGTTAAAGGTCTCAAATCTTCTTTCATCCATAGGCTGTGATATTTCGGGGCTTGAAATTGGAAGACTTTACATAGCGTTATGCATTAATGAATGACTATTTACTTACTGTTGCTATGGCTTGTTCAATTTCAGTATTCAAAAAAATATGAAACAGGATGTGAGTCATGGTGCTCCGTTCCCTTGTTCATGTTGCGTAGAGCAGAGTCACTTGTTCCCCTAAGAGTCGGCTCGCCGTCCGCAAAAGCACTGGTTGCTACTGTCACCACGGATACCGTCACTGCTATCGTCACGCAGCATCACGTGCTGTTGTGCATAAAGTAAAGGCCTTTCCCGAGAAAATCTTTTCTCTTCTATCTTCTTCACTCTTCACTCTTCCCCACGAGTTCTCCTTTCACAACGCCTTCTAGAACATTCACAACGACTCCTGACTGCACAGGTAAGAAATCAACTGATCAAACAAGGCAAAAGTCTAACTGAGTGAAGCTACCATGGAACACCTCTCGATCACCGAAGCTCCCGACAAGGGTGATGCATGCAAACAGAAGGAAGACATGCCAAGCCTCTTGGTCAACGAAATGTCTTCACCCACTTTCCACCCGTTCCCAAACCTCCCTCCCGAACTCCGACTCAAAATCTGGAAAGAAGCATGCTTCCCCTCTACCCCCAATCAACACTGCCTACACTACATCGACATGGCGGTCCTTGCGGATGACTAGTTCTCTCCGGTGGAACATGGAGATGGAAGAGACATTGAAATGAGAGCCCTTGATCCTGACATCCAGACCTCCCCCGAGACAAAGCTCTTCGCCCGTTGCTTCGACAGAGCTGCTTGCATGTGGGACACAGGTCTCTGGAAGGCATGCAGTGAGTCGAGGGAAGTAATTGCTGCGCACTTTGGCCTTGATGTCTGGTGTGACAATCAGAATAGAATAACTGATACTCTCAATTGGGATGAAGCTCTAAACAAGGTTTCCCTATTCTACCCGGCAGATTGGTGTTTGGGGGATATGACTCTACCGCAAGGTAACGAACATTCTGGCAGAGATGGAGATTCAATTCAGAATCAAAACCTTTCCCTCTCCACCTGTCTCTTTGTTCGAGATAAAGAGTATGGAGGTCGATTCCTAGTCATGCCCACCCGTGACATATTCTGCATCAAAACAAACAACCAAGGGATGTTACCATCTAGCTTGAAGGACCTTTTCCTTCACCTTCCGTGCCCAAGTGGCCCAAATATCGCCATGCGGCACGCAGGGAATCTTGCCATTGAGTTCGACCACAGTTGGAACGACGCACTGCCGAGAGAGTGGTGCGAACTGAAAGCAGAGAACCCCCCCCCGAGGCTGCATTGCGAATTGGATCGAGAGCTGCGGCAAGGCTCAGAGCAATGCGCCTTGTCTCTATCTGCTCAACAAAGCTGCTAGTTGGTACAGACCTTGGAAGGTGGAACCGAATACAGTGTTCCAAACTCGCGACGGTCTCTACGTAGAACTGGAACGCTACCAATTTGGCCATATTGCAAATGGGCTGGAGGGGATGTCGCCTATGATAACATTTCTCTACAGATTGGAGCACCTATTTAGCGTGTATCTTTGTGGTGAGTGCACTCTCGAGGAGATGTGCTCTTTCTGTGGCGAAATTGGCTTCTATCCACTGGATGGTTTGATCAAACTTCTTGTTCGCTGTGACTGTGAAATTTCCTATGGACGATGAAGCTTATGGGGATTATGAGGACGAAGACGAAGATGATGAGGACTGGAGTGATGTGGACGAGAGTGAAGATGAGTGATATAGTGAAGATGTCGAAGGGCATGTCTGATTCCACGAATAAGTGGAAGCCATAGAGATAGTTAGTTGGGGCATCAATGAATTTGACAACTTTATGGCGATGATCCCACTTTGCCTTGACCTTCCACGATGAATGTATGGCTGACAAGGTGGATTGGAATCTTGAATACAGAAGGCCCTAGGGAAAGAAGAAAGAAACTGAGGATCCAAAGTGGGCTAGATACATAAAGAGTTCTAGTCCGTGATAAAGCGAATGAGAAGATCTACTTGCACTGACCTATTCAAACATGTCCCAAACTTGACGTCTCCCACTCATAAGATACTGAAATTGCTGTTAATCTCCATATTTGACTCGGACCAGGAACTTATGCAAAGCCCCGTGAAATCTCTTTGCATATCCCCTGCTATAGCACTGGCGTCTCAATCATCAGCCGTTCACGATGACTCAAGAAAAGTCACCCAAGGTCAGCAGTGGTAACCCTTTTTTGCCAGGGGTTACCGCGAGACTTGTTTGCAGTCCATAATTTGACCTTCCAGTGAAATCTAGGTATTCTTGTGGAATAAGTTTGAGCATGGCCAGTGATTCATTGGCTGAGACCTTTCGTTCAAGAACAGAACATCTTCTGCCACTGTCAACTGTCACTGCATTTATCACTGCTACCAGCACCTGTTCTACGAACAAATAAGAGTCACGTGCTGCAGTCCATAAAACCAAAGCCCTCGTCTAAGGATCCCAGACGTTCATTCTTCTCGATCTTTAATCTCCACTCTTGCACAAAATTTCCCCTTCCCACAAGAAGTTTCTTTCATCTGATATTCCCTCAGACAAAATCTCCCACTTTCGGATACCGCAGCGTCTCACACAATGACCTCCACCTTTCATCCTTTTCCTCGCCTGCCAACAGAGCTTCAAGTTAAAATCTGGGAGGATGCTTGTTTTGACGTCCACATCTCGAGGCATACCTCTGGAGACCACGCTGCACTCCACTATGTGAACGGCGGTACGGACCAGAGTGGTCGGCTCGTTATAAGAGCGCTGGACCTGGCGAGTTCTGATGACGAAGAAGACAACCGATCCGCGTATATGTGGGACGCAGGCCTGTGGATGGCTTCTAAACAGTCGAGGGAGGCCATCTACAGGCAGTCATTCCTCAACTCTGTCACAGTTGGGGAATTCGGCTCACCTTTCACTGGCCCTCCTGGAGGCCTGGATACGAGAGATGCTTACAACCGACAGAGATACATGGTATACCCGGAAAGAGATATCTTCTCCCTTAGGGCAACGGATTAGAGATCCTTCCCACGGGAGTTTGATCGATGCAAGGCAGGCTTGCCATTCTTTGCTTGGCAAGACGGGGGCATTCCAGTCTACAACCTGGCAATCGAATTTGATTCACAATGGGCACTGAATCTCCCAGGTACACTGGATGAATTGAAGGCAGAGAATTCCGCCCGTGGCTTGGTCGCAAATTGGGTCGAGGGTATGGCTTCGGGATGGGTCGTCGACGCGCCCGAGCTCTTCCTAATCGACAAGTCGACACGTTTGGTGGCCGGGCCGACCCCGATCAACCCCGTTTACTATGACTGCGACGGAGGGTATATTCAGGCCAGACAATGGTCCTACAGCAATGCCGTAAGGCAGTTCATCCAGGCACTAATCGAATTTCTCCCCATCGAGACGTATGGACCATTCTACCAGCATAACAATCCCGATGCATACGACCAAGACCTCGACATCTTCTACGATTTCAACATTTACGACATTCTCAATGTCCTCGGAAAACTTGTCACCAAAGACGAAAATGAAACCAACTAATTACTACCGGTATCGGCATCCCCGACAAGGATCGACACTGCGCATGTCATCTCCTCTTTGGGTGTGGTTCACGACCTGGAACTGGAGGTAAGAACTGGGCACATCCCAAAGGCGCTGGGAAACAACAGTTCTGTTTGAGGATATACAGAGAGAGTTTCGGATTGCAAAATAGATCAAGAGTGAAAAGAGGATGCTCTCTGAGCCATTGTGTATTGGAACACTCATTTTTCATCCCTGTTTTTCCGCAGATAACCTAGAAATAGCAATAAATCGTCAGGTTGAGCTTGGAGTCCATCTAGGCCGATTTCTCCAGAGACTCATTCTTCTCTTCAATTGCCAGAGCGCCGCAATTTCAACAACCATCCTTCCAAGATGAGCTAAGTTGTATACATAACAAGACAGCATTCCAGCTGGACTTATATCAGCAGTATCATGAACAGTATTCACACAGACGTCAAAAGCGCACTGCCATGTCTTTGGGCAGAAATCACGGCCGCTGGATGTGGTAACATCATCAATGCTGTTGAAACTTAGGCATAGGTTCCCCTTGCATTTTCATTGAACACAATTTTTGCATAAGTTTTGCCTGTCTTTCCGACACCCCTCTCCTCGCTTTTCATTCTTCTGTGATTATGACAGCTTCCAAATGTTTCTTCTTCAAGTTTGTCAACTTGCAGCACATGTCAAACCAATGAGAAGGTGGCCAGCCCACCCAGGCGTCAACAAGGCCACAAGGACAAACTGGAAGAAGACACATCTAAGAAGCAAGGAAAAGTACATGACCAACTTTCCCATGTGTCTTCTCGCAACACAGACCGATATGTACTGGTGGCCAGCCTGAGCATACGTCGGTCACGAGGGAGAACACATGGGAGATGCAGGAAAATCTCCACCAAGATATCCTACCTCCATCTCCATCTCTCAAACCTCGCCGCACGGGTCACCGCAAAGTGACACGCAATGCGAGAGTCAATTCAATTCAAGTCTAGCCTTCAAAATTCAACTCAGTCCAATCTACACACACCCTCCCTCAAGCCCCTGAAAAAGCTGACCCTAATTGAGTTGTTGGAAGAGTTGCTTTAAATGCTTCCTTGCACACGCACTCTGATCCCTCACACCGGCTCCGACGTCGCCAGCGACAAATATAGCAAGCAAAGCAAAAATGACCAAGAACGTGGTCATTGGTGCGTTAGTATTGTCTGCAGCTAGAGTAAAGTCTCTTTGCTAATGTGCTTCAGGAACAATCCGAGGCATCGGTCTCAGCTTGATCAAGGCCTTCGCCGCTAGCCAATTGTGGGAGGTTACCGGATCAATTCGACCTCAAACCCGAGACGATCCCAGTGTTGCTGAGGTGAGCGGCTCACTTTCCTCCACCCTATTTCATGCCCACCTGATTGGAATCTCTAGTTGAAGGAATCGGGCGCCAATATCATCGAGATTGACTACCTCGATGAAGATACCATTGAGAAGGCTGCCGAGACATACGGCGACAAGCCTCTGGACATCCTGATCAATGTCGGAGGCAAGTTGCACATCTCATTTACGATTCTTAGGCTTATCCGGACTTGATAGGTCTCCCCCCGCACCCTAAGCCGTGGCATGAGCAGTCCGCTGAGTTTATAATTGAGATATTTTAAGTCATGGCTCTGGCAAGTTCCGCCCATGCAAGTCGTGGCATCGTTCACTTATTGAGCTAATTCCCGCGACTGGTCATTGGTGCCACTAACCAGCATTCGATAGGGACCTTTCTTCGCGATTAAGCACTTCCTGCCAAAGTTAGAAAGGGCATCACAGCCCAAGATTGTGAACATTTCGTCTGCTTTTGGCTCCATCTCAGGCAAGTGTTTGAACATTCATGCTCTGGACTTTATAAACTCTCACTAACAAATCTCATGATATAAAGGAAACTCTTTTGGAACTTGCATGGCTTACCGGGTAGCCAAGGCCGCCTTGAATCAGGAAACGGTGACGCTGGCGCGTGAATGGGAGAAGGAAGACCGCAAGACCACCATAGTCTGTGTTGAACCCGGCTTCTTATCTACACGCTTGACGGGATGGGATGGCGAGGATGACATGTAAACATGCATTATAGGACTCATGAATGTCATCGAAGGAATAACTCGGGAGCAAAATGGGAGCTTTATCAAGTGGGATGGCACCGGAATTCCATCCTAACGACGGACCTAACTTTTTCCACTCACACCCTCTTCGAACAGTACAGTCATCTCGCACCGACTGACATCCTTTACTGCGGATTCTCACGATCTGCCATTTCAAGATGTGATCGCCTGACTATTCAGCCTATTCCCAACGATCCATACATGCCATTATCTTCGACGAGCCAAGCTATGGGGTAAGTAACTGGCAAAGGGCTCGCGAATTGCTCAATTTATGAGTACCTAATTTATATTCGTGCTAACAACCATCTTCCATTCTAATACCTATAACCCATGGTCGAATCATCATTAGTAAGTTTCAGAGATGTGTTTTGACAACAGAAAGTCAATGATACTAGCCTCTGGTTTAAGACGCAGTTGCATCGCTTGACGCTCCTCATCAAGACTATCCATGCTTTCTTGCTGATATTTGTCATCAGTCTCTGCAAGTATTTGTCGTGAGCAATATCAATTAGATAAAGCAGCCTGCCGCGATCATAATTTCCGGCTTCGATATTATCGAATCACAGGTCTGGGGCCCCTAGTTGCCTCAGACTCGGCAAACACTGTAGTGTCAGACTCCGCGACACCAGAAATGGCTGAGGATGGACCCCGGAGTCAAGGACCGCATTTTTCATTAACAGACATGCCTTGAGACTCATGGAGTATGGCTACAGGCTGGAGCACAAGCGTAGGAATCTCATCGCGTGTATTCGCCATATCAGAATTCAGATGAAGTCTGTGAGGTTGAGACGTGAAGCTTCTCGGGTGCAGTGACCCAGTCGTTTTCAATGTCGTTCCCAACCGATGCTGTGGGTGGCCTGTTCTTGAACCGCAGTGACGTGCCAGAAGAAGGACTCAACTGTTCAACACTACCATCGTCAGAATCGGAGTCAGATGCAGAGACATTTCGAACATTGATGTTCTTTGAAGGTGTACATAGAAGTTCATGTAGACGGAGGCGATGGCCTGCCATTTCATCCTGTGGCTTGGAATGCATAGAGTCACCAAGGCCGCGATGACGTGGTACAGATCTAACTGACGCAGGAGGAGTCCAGAAAACAGGTCGCTCAGGCATAGCAAGTCATCCCGCTTAAGAGAGAGAATAGCAACCTTTTGCTCCATCTAGCGACATATGCCTTCAAGTTCTTCAAGAACCACTTCTTAAGCAATTAGCTTTCGTTGGGCTTGTTCCGCAGCTTGCCTTTGAGCCTTGCGGCTCCGTTCGGCTATTAGGGCCGCTCCCATCGCCTGTTCTTCAGCAGCCGTTTTTGCCTTCAGGCTCTGTTCAGCTACTTGGGTAGCTTGGATTGCCTGTTCTTCTGCAGCCGTCTGTGCATATAGTCTCTGTGCGCGCAAAGATCCTCAATGTACACGCCATTGAATTTTCGTTGAGCATCGTTTTCCTAATTCATCAATACAGAGCTATGAATATGAAGAATGCCCTTACACCTGTGATTCGACCCATCGCCACGTCAAGTCCAATACAGTAAGCAAAATGGATAGTTTGAAAAGGTGAAGATGAAGGAGCCTTGAGTCGCAAGACAGAAAAGACATTCTGTCAATTGTGGCGGTGAAGTCGCTAAGAACAAAGAACAGGGCACAACAAAGAGTGCATAACGTGTCACGTAATGACAGACCTGAAATATAGTATCACGGCACATCGGGGAGACGAAACGAAGGGCGAAAATGCCATTATTCTCAGGCCAATATAGCTGTTTCGTTAAGATCCAGGTCAACAGTCGTTCTGGATCATTTCGTTCAGAAAGATGTGACGTGGGAAAACAGGCAGTTGCTGCAACAACAATTTGTGACACCAGAGCTTTTGGGTGTATGAGAGCGATGATGGGGACTGAGCTGAATGGTCAATGAAGGTAAACGACGCTATTCCTATTATAGGCAACTTGAGGTGTTGCTGGAGAAGTATCGACAACATTGCAATAGCAATATGCCTGATGAATAGAGAAGGTTGAGAACCAATTGCCTAGCATGTTAAAATTTCCCTACGACTAGCGTGCAAACAAACTCTCTATCAATCCCATGCCGTTAATCAAGATCCAAACTCTCCAACTTCTGTACGGCACCTTCCAATCTCCCGACCCAAAGCCTCAACTCATCCTCCATATCCCTCAACTTGTTTCTCTTAGGTTCTTTACCCATCAGGTTTTTGATTCTCACCTCTAACTGTTCCTCGTAGTCCTCATCATGCTCCATCTCTTCAATAAGATCCTGCAGCGTCTCCACTCGCCTCAAACTCCTTGTAAGGGAATCGCACAGCATGTTTCCTCTCGCAACCACCGCCGACAAAGCGTATATAAAATCATCATCGTTGGTACTAGCGTCTCGAAGATTACATGAGCCTCGAGCTATATCCTCTAACCGACTGATTATGCTGTCTGTCAGAGTCGGCAGAAAGATGCTCTGTGTAGATTCCGCTGCTGCAAAGATACCCGCACCCTGCTGGAATAGATCATAAAGGATTTCATGGGGCTCTTTTGGCTTAGAAGTCCATGGGAGACGAGATACAAAACGTTGCCATACGGTAAGCTTGCCATGTTCATCCCACCGGTTTGTCGCGGGATTCGTGTCGATTTCACGCATGAACTTGGCCATGGCTTTATTCATCGGCCCAACGGTGTAAACGAGCTCCTTCTCGAGCCTTTTGACGTCCTCGGCAACAACCACAAATGCATCACGAATATCACCGACCTGCGCAAAACCCACACCGCCGACTTCGTTAAGATACATATGATGCTCCATGATCTGTGTCTCTACCTCGGGCCAGTCGTGCAATTTTGACACCCAGATATCGCTGTCGTCAATAGCGCTGACAATGCCGGATGGTGCGCCTATGACCGCGGTGGTTTTCATAACGGTAGTTGTTCTTTCTTCCATCTGTCGTTGCTGCTCCTATTCTGTTACCTGAAAGGCAGCATCACAGGTTGCCGCAAACTGAATCCGACTTTTCCTGCGTCACCAGGATCCATAATATTTCAAGACAACCAGAGTGCATCTAGCAACCTGAACAGTGGCCAGAATGCTAAATCCCTGGACTTTTGGCTCGGTCATCGCCGCCGCAGTGGGCTTCATCTACTACCAATGTTTCCCAAGCCCCTCCGCTGAACTTCCTCCCGGACTGAACCTCATATCACCCCACGGCTTGATCTGCCGCGCGCACGAGAAAATCGCCACTCTCCAACCATCGAATCCCTCTCGGCCGATAACACTGTTTACCGTGCTCCGCCTAGACCCAACTAAGCCGCCCTTTGTCCCAACAAGCGCATGCCTCTTTCCCTACAGCGAGAACTACGACGCAGCGAGACGAGCCATCAATGATGCCTATATGGATGTCACCGACAAGAAAGATGGAAATAGCCTGGTATGGAGGGATGCTGATGCTCTTGCAGCCGTCGTACTGTTGAACGACACGACGAGGGGGATTTATATGGAAAGCGTTATGCCGCAGATGATGGATGGGAAGGGCAATGGGGACAAAGTTTGGAAAAAGATCTTCGACAAGTACTATCGTGAGCTTGAAAGAAAGAAATGAGATACCGTCACTTTCTATGAGCAGTACTGAAGCGGCCACGATGGATGGCAATTTGGTGAGCAAGTCGAGGCGGCAGTTACCTGATGTTGGTGTACCTTGGTTCATCCCAAGGGTCTCACCACCATCTTGAACTCAGCTCATTCATCTCATGAACAACCTGATAAACAAATCTCCTCTTTAAGAAGCACCTTGGCCCAATCAAGACATGGAACGTGTTCAAATTTTCGCAAGTACGTACCTTAATTACGTAGACTAAAAGCCACGCGCAACACATGTGTAGCACAAGACCCTCTCTAATCTCCCGCCTTGCACAACAATACCTCCCAAGGCAATCAACCTGACAGAACCAGCGAGTTCACCAAAATATCATCATTGTCGTTAGGGTTCTCTTTTTATTGGAAATCATCATCTGTTTAGTTTCTAATTCAGGTCAATTTTTAACTACATGCAATGTATTGATTACCTTGCTACCTTGCCAACCCCTTACATGTGCCTGGCTGGTTTCTTTGTTCTTATTGCGCACTGGTCGCCACTCTAGAGGCATTTGAAGTAGGGAAGACTCCACGCTCTTTCAACTTCAGTTTCTGATCCATGATCGCTTACATTTCTGTCATCAGGTTAATTAATACCTTTCATCTCCATCTTCAACATCCGACTTAGCTGTCATCAAGCGTCGTATTATTTAACTCTCAGCGCCCCCGAGCGAGCTATAAGGAAGAGTCGGACGAGAAAACAATAATTCCACACAAGTGTTGCCGCGTCGATGAATGCGTCTCGAACGACCGACGTTTCCAATAGTCCAGAGTCCGCTGGAGCCGCTCCATGGCTTCGTCATACCGTCCCTGGGCAGTAAGCGCGTACGCCAGATGGATCGTAGAGAATGTTGGCCAGTCGTTCCCAGCCAGGAACTCCGGGCTTTCCTCCGTCATATTAATTGCCATTCGCGCGTTGTAGATTGCATCTTCGTATCTGCCTGCGATCACTTGGATTTCGGCCAACATCCCATAGGCCATAGCCATCCGGCCCTCTGCGAAGTGACCTCCATCACGGAGCTCGACCCTAGCATCAAAATGGCCTTGAGCATATGCAAGATTTGTATCAATGTCTTCGTTAATCTGTGCGGATAGAGCAGAAAGTGCAAAAAGCACATCAGCCTGGGTTTCCTTCAGGCCGAGGTTCGAATCATCGCAAAGCTCTAAAACCGTCAAAAATAACGGTTTTGCCGCCTCGGGGTCGCTCCGTTCCGGGAGATACCTGTCATTTGATTGAGTGATTTATAGCGACGGGTTATAGAAAAGACTTACCAGCCAGCAAAGAGGAGCAATTTGGCCATATCATGGCGAGCTTTCAGTGATGGGTTCTTTCCAAGGAGCTTCTTGTAAAGATTCTCGAGCCTGAGAATATGGGGTAAAAGCTCTTCTGAGGCGCTCCACGTGGCGGTATCGTGGTCGAACCGAAGAAATCCGTCTGGCCAGGCATCGAGGACAAGTCGCGCAGTAAATTCCAGTATCTGGACCGTCTTGTCAGGCGTCACTTGCGATAGCACAACGTCTTGTACGAGCCGATGAAGCCTGATTTCGGAAAAATCTCTATTCCTTTTAATCAGTGAAGATTTTGTAAGCTCAAGACGAGCCATGATGTAGTCATCGTTGGTTGTAGGAAAACCCTCAGGTGATTCACAAGGAATTGTGTTTGAAATGAGCGACTCTTTGATCGAATCGGGGTTCAAGAAGGACAGTACTTAGAGAGACGCGAGAGCCTGCGGAGACAGGTTTTCGAGTGCCCATACCGTGAACAATGATGTTTGTAGTGATCCTGCAGCATGGTAGGCTTCATCTTGGCCACCTTTTCGATGGTGGTTTGCTGGTCGAAGTAAGTGAGAAATTCCGCCAGCGTCATTTCCAATCTTTCGATGAGAGAAGCGATCTGAGTGATTGCCAGCGGCAATCCACCTAATCTTACAGATAGCGCAACTGAGGTTTCGCACGTGTCTGGCGTGTCTAGCGTGTCCGGCAACTTCATTACACGACGTAAGAGTGTCGCCGCTTCACGATGTTCGAACGGCTCCAAGTCGATCCCAGATCTTCCTTGTTTGGCCATTGGGTCTCTACTGGTTATGAGGATCGAACCCCTCTCGCTCACAGGCCAAAAATTTTGAAGCATTTCGAGGTTGTCGGCGTTGTTAAACACCAAAAGCCAGGTCGCCTTATCGCCCTCCGGCTGTACATAGTCAGTGGTTGACGTGCTCTGGGGACTTGGTCGCTTAGTTGGGTTGCTCATCCATTTCAAAGCAAGATTCCTGCTGACAACTTTATCACTTTCTGACTTATCGTTGTATCCCAATTTGGAAGCAATGAGAGCAAAACCGTCAGAAAGTTGCGTCGTTTGTTCGACTTCGACCCAGAAAACGGCGTCAAAGAAGGTTTGGCGTGAAAAGGCATATTCCCGGGCTAGCTCGGACCGATGCCAACGAAAAAGACCGTAATGATCTGTGTTGAGGGCGATGAGAGTTTCGTGTGGACCACCAATCTCAGCAAATTTTCTGTCGACTAACTATTGATAGCACCGAATAAACAGCATTAGCTTCGCTTCCATTCACCGTTGGCAACTGTGCTTAGTCGGATGTGCGTGTGCTTACGAGTAGGGTTTCAGATCCCAATAAGCCTTTAGGGACCTTGGTCGCAAGGGTTTCGAAAATAGAGATGACGGGCGTCTCAACGATACACTCCTTGAACCTTCGGGAGATTTCCGCGACCTTGCAAGTCTCGAACTCTGCTTGGGAATATTGGATAGGGGACAAATTGGACGACTTCAAGCTGGATCGAAGTAGCAGCCCAAGTCTGGGCCAGTTGGCCTTCGCCTCGTACGTAGGGTGTGGAGTTCCAAACAGCACTATTCCTCTGTGAATGTCTCGGATATTTTGTCTTCCTGGAAGCCGGCACTGATCGTGAATATCTATGATAGCCTGGACAGATGAGAATTCTGCCAGAAATGAGAGAATTTGAGTATTAAATCACACCTGCTTCACAACGAGTCCTCCAAGTCCTTGACAGATGAAAACGAGGGACGTTACGGTTCCCTTCTAAACGTCAGTATTGGCAGCCGCGAGCAGCCGCGAGCAGCCTCAAGTGAAGTACGCACCGTGATAGGGCGGCTCTGGTCGGTCAAGCAATTGACCAACTTCTGGGCTTCAGACGCAATAGCGCTCCGTAAAGAGTCAAGGCCAAGATCAAGAGAAAATTCGAAACCTAGGACAAGGGGGCTGAGGTCGGATGGGATCAAGTTGTGCAAAGGTGCCCACGATTCCTCTAGCCACTTCTTTGACGCTTGATTCTGGATATCGGGAACAAAAAGTATGCTATCGTGTGTTGGGGCGAGTGCGCCTCGATGATTATGCAATGGGACAGAGACTTACCACAGAGAAGATTCGAATGATTTGCTCCGAGGGGAAAGTGGACGTAGGCTTGATGCAAAGTTACGCTTGCGCCCCATTGAAAGAGGTATGCTTGGAGATTTGAGGTGGATGAAATGGGGTATGATTAATTGTGTGGAGGTCAGGAGCGGCACGTGAGCTGTAATTATCTACTACGTAGGCACCGTAGGCACCTCAATTAAGCGTTGATGAAAAACGTCTCACCTCAATGCTGCCTGACTTGCCGGATGCCTTCCAGGCTAATGACTCGCCAGTATCGAGTTTGACATAGTCCTGGTTATCAAAATGCATAAAACCATGGGACTCGTTGCGTAGCTACCTACACTGCCAAGGTAGGGTGTTTAGTTTGACCCAACTTTGACATTATCGGGCTCGCAGCTGTGAGACACGAAACCGGTGGACTCTTGTGCATGACAACGGTGGTGTCCCGAGAACTGTACAACGGAGGTACACCGTCTATATATACAGTATATACGCGTTAACCCTTTCATCAGTAGCAAAGGACAGGCCTCGCCTCAGGGACTAATATAAGAATTAACTAATTATCTTAAGGTTTTGAGTTTATGTGGGCATATATATGCTTCCAGCCACAGGTCTCAACTGCAAATAACACATCTAGCTCACAATTTAGACATTATACCACAATGCTTGACCAATTGCTACGGCAGAAATGCTGATTAAGAATTTTAAACAGGTAATTTTAATATTATAAAAGATATATAAGATACATAAAAATATATAAAATAAAAGTCTGTAGACTTTAGTAGCAATAAAAGCCATCTATAGCTCAACACCTCGAAGGAGTAGCTGAACTGATACCATAATGCCAAGACTGACTGTGGCTTGCGGTGTGAAGCCAAGCGTTGAAAACAAGAATATTCCAGAAAATCATATTCACGTGACGTACCAGAGCTCTCTGTCAATCCCCTCTGACTCGCTTGCTACGAACCCACCAAAGCAACGCACCACCAACAGAATCAGGTCATGATCTTCCCCAAGCCTTAGCCATGGCACCTCCCGCGGGCCAATTCCCCTTCCCGCTCAAAAACCCTTTATCCAAGTGGACCTTATCCGTCTCTCCCCGGTCTCTAGCGCCGAAGCCCTTGAATCTCAATTGGTGATACGACACCGTAGCTTGCACCATGCGATCCAAGCTGGGGCCAAGCAAAGAGGGGTGAAGAGCTTCTTTTTCCCACAGAGATTCCCCTACTTCACTTCTTCAACGATATACAAGTCAAGATGAGCGCTACACCAGATGTCGCACAGGCCGAGAATGCGCCTTCGCAGGGGATGCTTGCCCCGACGCACTGGGAGGTCAGTTCTTCTAGTCGTGTAAATGGACTATATTAACTCAAGTAGAACACCGAAGATACAGATAACACGGATGCCGACTCTGCTCTAGGCGATGATGTAGCTAGTTCCACCGCCAGTATCAACTCCAGCATTCTCGAGTACCGAACCATCAACGGCCGTACATATCATGCCGAGAGAGGCGATGCTCAGTACTGGGCGTCCAACGACAACCAGGCCTCTGAGGCTCTAGACATTATTCACCATTCCTCCACACTGATCTTGGACGGCAAGCTCTTTCTCGCGCCGGTCAAAGAGCCTAGCAAAGTCCTCGACATCGGAACTGGTACTGGGATTTGGGCCATGGACTTTGGCGACGAGTTTCCCGAGGCGGAAGTCATCGGTACCGACATCTCACCCATCCAGCCAACGTGAGTTCTCAGCCCCATCACGAAGATCCCACCAGCTAACAGTATCTAGCTGGGTCCCCCCCAACGTCAAGTTCGAGATCGAAGACTTCACCCTGGACTGGACATTCCCTCCCAACTCCGCCGACTTCGTCCACCTTCGTTTCCTCTACGGCAGCGTCCCAGATTGGTACGCCCTATACGAGCGCGCATTCCAAGTCACCAAGCCCGGCGGCTGGATCGAATCCCACGAAGGTGACCCCATGGGCCGCAGCGACGACGATAGTCTCAAACCCGGCAGCGCAATTGCAGAGTGGGGCAAGTTCTTCCACGAGGGTGGTAAGAAGCTCGGTCGTGTGTTCACGCCTCTTCCGGATAATCTGCAGGAGAAGGGTCTCAAGGCTGCAGGTTTCGTGGATATTCAGTCCAAGACGATCAAGGTCCCTGTTGGAGATTGGCCACAGGATGAGCGACTCAAGGAGATTGGAAGGTTCACTACTATGAGCATTCTATCCGATGTGGAAGGACACATCTCGTTCATGGCTACGCTGCTTGAGGGCTGGACACAGGAACAGGTTCATCTGTACTGTGTGCAGCTGAGGAAGGAGTTGAAGTCAAAGAAGCCAGCGCATGCCTACTACCTTCAGCGCATTGTCTGGGGACGCAAACCCGTTGAGGGCGAGACCACGACATCAACGTAGTTGATCATTGTTCATTAGGCGTAAATAGCGTATCAATACTTTTCCCCGACCCAGCGGTTCATACATCCAATTTGTTTGTACCCGGAATCATATGTTCAATTTTCTCAGATCTTGACTTCTTCCGTTGGTTCAACGTCATACTCAATCTCTGTTCGAATCACATATTTCGCTCCCTTTCGCACGCCAGTACCTTCATGTAATGTCGCGTTGATCTCGCCGTGAGGGAAGATAGCCGCGCCACCCATTACTGGACGAACAGGATATGCGTTCAGGATCCCTTCTCGCGCAGCTGGGAGGAAGTATGTGGTTTCGCCGCCCTCGAAATCTTGGTTGAGGTAAATGAGAAAGGTAAACAGCGAGCTCTGCTTCTTTTCGGCCGGCGAGTCGTCGTAAACGTATTTGTCGTCCTTCGTAGTGCCGCTAGGGGGCCACGCGCCGTCGATGTGTGCTCGGTACTCTGCTCCTGGAACGCTGCGACGTGTTAGTGGTGAAATGCCATGTGAGATCTGGAGACTTACTATCGGTACACTCGGAATCGACGGTTAATACCTCGAGCCAGACGTCCGCTCATCGAAACCGGGACAAATGGCTGTATACGGGACCACAATGTGTCGTGGAACGACTGGTCGACAACCCAATAGAAGTTGTGTGCCAGAATGCTGATGTCTCCATCCTCTCGAAGCGGCGCATCAGGGAGGAAGTTGACATATTCGCCCGCGGCAATAATAGCCTTGCACTCTTCGGGATAAAGAACATTCGTTGCCACGCTGAGACCCGGCACAACGGGATGCGGTCGGTGTGTCGTCGGCGGCGGCGTGGTAGACAGGGGAACGGCCTCAGGTGTCGAAGCGTATAGAATTGCATCGTGGTGGTTGGGCGGCTTGCGATCGGGACCGGGAGTTGTCTCGATAATGCGCAGGTTCTTCTTGAGGGACTCGGGCGCTGATGCAACAAGACTTCCATCGAGGACCGAAGCGTAGACTTGCTCGGTGGGAGTATCGGGACGAAGATCCCAGATCTCCTGGAGGGCAATTGATGATGGCTGAATAATGGCATTGGGGTTTCGATCTTCATGGCCGCAAACTCGAAGAACAGCATCAATGACCTTGATGAGTGTCTCCTCCCGATCAGAGCGCTTGACGAGGCCCTGCTGATCGGGAATTGTCGACAGACCACTGATGACATCGAGATCTCGTACCCATCTACAGAGAGCACCAAGCTTGGGCTGTTCGCCACGAATCTTCATTTCGGCGAGAAGAATTCGAGCTTCGGTATACTTGCGATCGGCAAGAGCAGCAGTAACCTGCGCTGTGAGGTTTGCGCCAGCAGCATTGTTCACACCAGTCGTACAAGCCTGTCGGAAGTCGTAGACAGCAACTCTCAGGTCTTTGCACAGCTTCGATTTGATCAAGCCGGGGTATTGAGCAAGAGAATTGAGTGTATCGATGGTAATCTCGAGTTCTTCTTCGGAGACAACGGTATGGAGATTCTTGGGTTCGAAGTGCGTGGTCGTTCCATCGGGAGGAGGTGTCGGTATCGAGGGAGATGTGGTCTTTGCTATTTTTCGAGGGTTTTCGGATTGGGCTTGAGCTTGCGCTTGTTTGCGCTTCTTGGATTTGGTCTTGGCCATGATGGTTCGATAATGGGCTGGGTGATAAGAATGGTTGGTTGGTGGGGTTTGACATTTACCCTGGGGAGGGAGCAAGTCAGGTCGTGGACCAATCAGAGTGGCAAAAGCGGTCTGGAACGGCAGAACGATAAAGTACAGGGCTTTAATTAATAAAAAAGAAAAAACTATAGTTTATTGCATTTTATATTGTAAGTTAATAATAATATTAATAAAAAATTCTTAATTATATAAATTAACTTATCTCTTATCTCTCATAAAACCGACAAAGAAATTTAATCAAGATCAAAATAAATTTTCATAAACCCTTATCTCCAAGGAAAAGCGATAGAATACGTAGCATTGAGCCGCTAATTCGGCCAACTACCCTCCATAAACAGAAAGTTCCAGGAACATCACACTCTCAAAAGGGAGATATCCTCGATCTCGGGATCGTAACCCATTTTATGTCATGGATCAGAGAATTTAGCGGCAAACCCCTGTTGAAAAATGCGGCTTAAGTGTCCACCCTGGGAGGGAAACCTCCGGTTGATGTTAGAGTGGAGGATAAACGTCATTATTATAAGGGTTTCTTTATTTGTACCTGAATCATATAAAAGTTTCGGAGCCTTGGTTACATTGTAGAGAAATTGAGAAACTGTAAAATTTCAGCGTATTCACAATGACTGGACATCAAGAACAGAATCATGATTATTTTTCGAAACCAGCGACTCCCTCAACACCAGGCCAGGTGCATCTGGGAAACGTTGCAAGCAGAATTCCCAGCACCATCTCAGACCGAGAAACAGGTCCTCCCAGCCGTGCAAAGTCCACACATTCCAAGCGGCATGGACTTCACGGGTTACCATCAAGTTTCATGTCGCGAGTGAGCAAGCGACCAAATAGCTCAAAACACTTTACAAGAATGTCCGCAGACAGTACAGCTCGTCCAACAGCGCAACAACATGCCTCTCAATATCATCAATATGCCCCTGCTGAGGAAGGTTACTATGAAGAAAACCCTTGGTTCGGCGAGGCTGGAACGAAACCTATCTTTAGTCTTGGAAAGCCTCTTCCCCACCGAGTTCGTCGCAAGGTGGTGAAACCGATCAAGCCAGATGGCAAAGCTGATGAAGAAATGGCTATTGTTAAAGAGGAGTCTGAAGATACCCCAGCAGGCTACGCCTCACGGACGACGTCCGGCCAGCCATATCGAATGCATACAGAGAGTAGCCTCACATCTCGCGACATGCAGAGACAACAGAGTCGGACTACAGCAGCTGGAGTTGCCCATAACGAGAAACGAAACGATGCAGGGCAACCGGTATTTGACTATGTCCCTGGCGATTCAACACCTGCTGCAACACCTTCACATCGTGATCCTACTTCAAGGGTTGCTTCTCATCAGCAAAGTAACAATCAGCCTGATTACAAGATCGACGGAGAGCCTCTGGGTCAGCAGGAGAAGCTCTCTGCTGAGGCTGGAGAAACAGATCCGAATGAGTTGAGGAACTGGTGGGCTAGGATACGAGCGAAACATTCTGAACCCCTTGCCGAATTCCTGGCAACTCTTGTTGCCATCTTCCTTGGTCTGACGGGTACTCTATCAGTCAACCTGTCGGCCAAACAATCTCAACCATACGGTACCTACGAGACTTCGTGTTGGGCATGGGGCTTTGCATGGATGTTTGGCATCTACCTTGGAGGCGGTGTCTCGGGCGCGCACATGAACCCAGCTATTTCCATCTCATTGTCACTCTTCCGAGGTTTCCCATGGAGACAGTGTTTCATCTACATACTCGCCCAATTCGTCGCAAGCATCGTCGCTGGAGCATTGGCATATGGTATTTACGCTGATTCAATCCATCACGTTGATCCGGGCATGGATAGTATGTCAAAGACGTTCTTCTCAACGCCTCGAGAGTGGGTATCCTTGCAATCAGCGTTCTTCAACCAAGTCATCGGTAGCGCCATCATGATGATCGCTGTTTTCGCCTTAGGCGATGACCAGAACAACCCGCCCGGTGCTGGAATGCATGCTTTGGTACTGGGCTTTCTTGTCACAACTCTCAAGTTCACCTTGGGCTACAACATCGGATCCGCGTTAAATCCTGCTTCTGATTTTGGACCACGAGTTGTTGCGTATGCGGTTGGATATCGAGAGTCAAATGTGTTTCATAGTGGATGGTGGTTTTACGGGCCATGGGCTGCGACGGTGATAGGGTCTGTGATTGGATGTGCTCTGTATGATGGATTTGTGTTTGTTGGAAGTGAGAGTCCGATCAACTTTCGGTTCAATAAGGAAATCAAGAATAGGGTGGGCAAGATGTTGAAGAGCTAGTCTAATTAAAACCACATACCATTTCTTTATTATTATTACGATTGCACCTATTCTCATCAAAGTCCAGAATCGCCCTCACCATCATTCATATAGGCCATTCTCTAGACATGGAACTCTCTAATTCAAGAACTGAGCAAAGCAACTCACCCTAGGCTCTGTCCAAGGCATCAGGCATGGTTTCCCTCGGCTGCTTGTCCCCTGTAGCCCGAAACTCATACACTCTACCGCCTTGCTCATCATCGACCAACCAAGCTCTGATCTTATCATCTCGACTATGCCCTCTCAAGTTGACACTTCTTGTCGCAACTGCAATCGAAGAGAAGTTCACTTCACGCAGTTCCTCCACCCCATCTTGCGACATAGCCTTCATCCCGTACGCTACGCCAACAGATACAATAACAAACGAAACTGCGTATACCCTGACAAGAATCTTGCGTTGGTAGAAGAAATACCCTGCTGTCGTCCTGCGTATACAAGGATACTCCGTACCATTCCTTCCAGGCCTTGTTCCAGAAGGCTCATTCGGATTCGCAGCCCACGCTACGACAAGCAACTGCGTATCCGAAAGAAGTGATATAAGCAAATTCTCATACAATCTTCGTATCTCATTCTCGAAATCAGGAACAGGGAGAAATTCATGCCGTCCAACCAGCTTCGATGTCATGATTTCAGTACTCTTTCCCCAGTCAGGAAGTGACAAGCCCCCATGCAATAGTTGTCGTAATTTGAGTCCCAGAGCGTGATACGCCGCAATGCGCTGGTAGTTTTTCCAATCTTTTGGAAACACGTAATTCTCTTGTGGCTCAGCAGCAGTCTTGTCCAACGTCCCGTCGTCAGCGGAGTCGTCCACGTAGGTCGTATTGATGACCTTGCGCAGATATTCCCGCCTAGTGACGTTGTACGACTGGAAACTACGCGTATATGTAAGCCTTACTGTATAATTGACCTGCCAATGCTCGCACGCCGAAATAACAGGCGTGAAGTCTGTGTCCCATCCCTTTTGACTGCTGTTTCTGGCGTGGTAGGCCAATACGTCGTCGACGGTCACATAACCTAACCAGATGATGGGCTCCGTTCTGAAAGCGCCGAGGTTCTTGGGAAATGGAAGCTTTTGTAGTCGGCGCCCGTAGTATTTCTCATGTTCAATTTGGTGTTCAGCATAGTCTCCTTCGTCAGCGATTGAGTAGTAAGTATTCCAACCGTTAGGGATCATCCTACTCAAATTGAACGGTGCATCCCTGCCATTGAACCTTTTGAGGGTCGAGTTGGTACCCTTGGCGAGCTGCTTGCACTTGTATCCAGGACCGGTGAAGTGGATGGTTGTTGAACAATCCCAGCCTTCCCCGCAAATTTCATCGCCCACTTCATCTCTCTGCAACGCCTGACTTCCTGTAAGAACTCTCGATGCAATCTCATCGAGATACGCACTTGGACTGATCCAAAAGTCAAACACATCTGGGCCATCCTGGTCTGGCAAGGTATCATTGTACCATGATAGTCGGGCTCCATCTAGTGTCTCATTCCCATCCGCACGTCTGCCTTCATTCCATTTCTTCTTTGGCTCGTTCGCAAAATTGAGTGTACGGACCGAGTAGCATGTAGTATCTTCATGCCTGACGACGCTGAGAGTCGCGGAAGTGAAAATAACTACCAATGGAGACGTCCACATATAGAGGGCAAGTAGCATAACGAACCACGATTTCTTCCATGCTTCAGTGTTAAGAAGTTCAATGGCGTTATGCGCTGCACCAAAGAGTGAGCCAACGGCATGGACTGAGAAGCTTTTCTGGCCTACAGATCTCCAGGCAATCTGTTGGTAAGCCAGTGAGACTGAAATGGCAGAGTTTGCTTTCGAAACAAAGGCGAGAAATTGTCCGAGCCGCAGCCACCAGATTTGGTTCTTGGCTTCTTTACCATAGTGGTGGCTATTGAGCATATCATGGCCGACGGCAGCTCCGACCCCAAACACGAGACAAGCGACCATTAAGCATTTGCTCTTGAGTATATTCGACCACCATACCGACCAACCAGAGTGTAGGAGGGTATTGGACCTTTTGGCTGCTTGATGGGAACTCCGAAGGCCAGTTTCACTGTTTGGTACGAATCGCCTTGCTGGCCTGTCTTGTTGGGGACTTGAAGGTCGGAGTAGTGGGGAGTGCTGTCGGGAGCTGTTTTCGGATTGGAACCAAGGTGATTGAGGGGAAGCGGACAACAGTTCGTTTCTCCTGATTGTCTTTGTGAGACGAGAAGCATTATGCTCCCTTTTGAGATATATAATTCAATATGGCCGAGCCAGACTTGAATAGGTCGAGCTTGGTCTTAAGTCGCCGTGCGAGTGATATTCGAGCTACAGCAGTTTTCTTTTTGTTTCATCTGGATGGACTGTTCTGCTGCTTATTTTTTTTCAACGAGTACGATGAGGCTCTGATACCTACGTGCTGCATACCAAAGTCGAACAATTGTTCGACTTCGGCTCTTTCTGATCTGACATGCATTCGAATACGAGAATGGCGGACTTGAAGGCGTAGCATGTTGTAACACAGGGCGGAAACAAGGTGAATAGATTGGAGGTTAAAAAAGAGACCCTTTTCGGCAAATACGGGAGCCTCTATTCTTAGTCTTCACAGGTCACACAGAACAGTGAGCAAGGCTGTTCACCAGCAATGCAAAACTCATCTCTATGTAACACAGCATATCACGAACATTTGTCAGACTTGAGACCAGGCCTTGATATATGCATGTAAGCCGCACCCTGAAGCAAAGCCATAACACAGCCCCCAAAAGTTGCATTCGCGGTAGATACTCATGATGCATTATTGTTCCTTCCTCGATCAATGCATCCTCTCTCCAATGCCTCACTTGCGCCGAGATGCCAAAACCGCCTGACTAGGCGGCGCCTTGGAGTGATCAAAGTTCTCGCCCAACTTCTTCAACTTCTCATCAAGCCTCTTCGAAATCTCCTCATCCACATTTGCCCACATACCTGTCTTCTTGTCAGCTCATTTCTACAATATCTTAGTCTGGTCGCAACTTACGAAATGTTTCCTTCTGAACTTCTGGTAGAGCCTTGTTGACATGACTAGAAAGATTATTCAGGAAGACTTCATCTTCGCCATTATCCTTGAAGATTTTCCACAGATTGCGTGGCTGTTCCCAATCTTCTTCCGTGACGTCTGAAGAATAAGCTTGGACTTTGCCGACCCATTCGCTATGGGCGACGTCGGCGGGACCGCTTTTGATCTTGCGGAATGATGAGCGAACTTGTCATGTTAGTTTTGCAGATATTGATTGAGTTTAAGCAGTCACATACCGTAGTCGGGATCAGAACCGTAATTGCCATCAAGACGCATCGGCCCATCTCTCTGGTAAGGCGAGTACGTATCCAATGGTCGGTTGCACGGAAGTTGTTGATAGTTGGGCCCAACCCGGTAACGGGCAGCATCCGGGTAGCTGAACATGCGTGCGTGGAGCATTATATCCGCCGACGGTGCAATGCCAGGGATCAATGTCGATGGCGAGAAAGCAGCCTGTTCAATATCGTGGAAATGATTGTCTGGGTTCTTGTCCAAAACAAGCTTTCCAACAGGAATCAGAGGATAATCCTTATGAGGCCAGATCTTGGTGATGTCAAAGATGTTCCACTTGTAAGTCTCAGCCTCTTTTGGGTCCATGACCTGAAGGTACATAGTCCACGTCGGATAATCACCCCTCTCAATAGAGTTGTACATATCCTTGACATGATAATCAGGTTCCTCACCTGCTAGACGAACGGCATCTTCTTGCGAAAGATTCTTGATGCCATCGTCAGGCTTGAAGTGGATCTTGACATACTTGAAAGATCCATCCTCGGGCTTACCAAACTTGAAAGTATGATTTCCGAAACCGTTTACATTCCTGAGAGAAGCTGGGACACCGCGAGGTCCGAAGAGCTGCATGAGACAATGAGCACCCTCTTGGTTATTGTTATGGAAGTCCCAGAACATACTCGCGTCGGCAACAGCAGTCTGCGGATGACGTTTATGAGATCTGTTCAAAGAAGGGAACTTGGCGGGATCACGAATGAAGAAAACAGGCAAGTCGTTCCCGACAAAATCCCAGTTTCCTTCTTCGGTCTTCATCTTGAATGCGAACCCTCTGATGTCGCGGAGAGTATCGGAGGAACCCTTCTCGCCTGCGACGGTGGAAAGACGGGCGAGAACCTTGGTCTGCTTGCCAATGCGACGGAAAGGAGCTGCTGAACACCAGTCGGTAATATCATGGGTGCACTCAAAGTAACCCCATGCTCCGGCAGCTTTGGCATGAACAACACTGATACAGTCAGTCAAGTTGAGGCAAAGGATTCAGGACGGCATACCGCTCAGGGATACGTTCACGCGGGAAATGAGCCAGAGTCTCAATCAGTTGTGTATCTGCCAGTAATGCCAGACCACCACCTCGAACCTTGGGTCCGCGAAGAACCACCGAGGAGGTTGGGTCTTCGATAGGCTTACCCTCAGCAAGGGTATACACAGGGGGTTCATTTGACTACCATAATTAGCTATCCATCAAATTCTTTTCTTGAAGACAAAAAGTACTCACATCAGACATTTTTTCTTCACTGACAAATGTTTTGCTATCGATTGGTTCTTGGAATGCAGAGCGCTGCCCTTATAATGGAAACTTCAGCTCCACAATCCATTGTGACGTGATTATTATGAACTTGCGACGCGAAATCATAGTCGTCATAGACGACCATCAATTACCCCATACTGAGCACCTAGAATATTCCTCCAAAGACTCTTACCAGATTTGCGCGCAATGCCGAATTTTCTGTGGCGGTATTGGGTTGCATTGCAGCCAAATTGAATTGGGAAAAGTACGTTGATAGGGACGACTTCAGACTGGTAGAGGGACTTTAAGCTCGCATTCAAGGATGCAGCTAATGTCAGAAAGAAAGCTCTTATAGGATTTGATTTTACAGGAACTGAATCGTTGAGCCTCGCGCGTTCACATTGAGCGAAATTTGCAAAGCCTGCCTTATTGACTGAACAGGAGGATCTGATATGAGAAGCACATCCATCATAGCCACTAACAAACAGCGAAGAATCAAAAGTCTAGGCCAATCACTAATCCTAATCATCAACGTCTCTCGGCTCAACGTTTGCAACCTTTTTCTCATACTCTTCCAAGCTCATTGGCACAAACTGCGTTGGCCTTGTAATAGGCGTAAACCCCTCTCCATGCTCATTAAACTCCTTCAATCTCTTCCTCGTAGCCTCCCTCTTGGCATTAACACTGTAAATCTTGACCCGGTGACAGCTACTAGTAACATGGAGACTCCAGTTCCAGCTATGTCGAACTTCCATGGGCTGAGTGTTCAAGCTGTTGTCCCAGCACCGAACAACTAGTTCGGTCCAGCCTTCGTGGTCGCAAGGGACCTTGCCGGTGAAGGTGCGCCAGGCGAATTTGTGCTTAGGTGAGAGGTTCTCAATGGAGACTGCATACCATACGTAGCCGCCATCGGATGAGATTTCTACTCGTTCGGGCCAGCGGCCACCGCCTGAGTATGCCCAGCCTGCCAAAGTCAGTACAGCCTTCGAATTACTAGAGGTATGACCTACCTTTGACTTCGATTTCGCCGTCGTGGACAACGACTTCTTTGTTCCAAGGCGACATGATGGCGCTACTGACAGGCATCTCCTGGATCTGAATACCCACTAGCGAACTGTCAGTATCCAAGTCAAGCATCAAAGTCGTTGACTTACTAGTAGGTAGCTGGTTATGCTTTCCAGTCTGTTGCTGAAAGTACAAATACTCCCTACTCTGCACTGGCGCAAGACTAGGGTTCTCAATAGCCTTGATCCGATAAAGCCACTTGCAACTCCTGGCACCAATATACCCAAAAACAACCGCGCGCAGCGGAAATCCATGAATCTTTGGCAGAGGCTTACCATTCATCTCCCAAGCAAGAAGAGCTTCATTTACCTTGACCTTTGACCACGGCACTGAAACAACGTAGTTCATGCACTGGCCGCCCTTGAAATAAGTGTCTGCACCGTAAAGCTCAAGATGTTTGGCGCCGTCTTTCAGACCGCCGCAGTACTTGATGACCTTCTTTAGACTGACGCCCGTCCACTTGGCTGTGCCGATAGCACCTTCGGCCCAGGGGGCGTTGATCATTTCGTCGCCTTCACCGGGGTACTCTACGATCTGTTCGAAACGACGTGTACCGCTGCATTGAATAGTCACAAGCTTAGCCACTCTTGGAAAGCGAGATTCGTCTTGCAAGTCGGCGAGGGTGAGTGTCTTTGGGTCATTGACCAGCCCATCAAGACGAATGTCATAGGCGTTTGCTTCAATGTCAGGAATGCCGCCGTGGTTTCGCACGAAATGGAGCTCATTTGGCATAATGTAGTTTTTGGTTAGAAGACTCTTGGGTGCTTCGCCATTGTAAGGAAATTCGAGAAGATGAAGCATCTCCGGGTGTTTTTCCTGTAACAGTCAATGAACCGTCACACCCTAGGTGAAGGGATTATTCACCTTGAGAACAGTCTCACAGCTGATCTGAGGGACTTTATCCAAGACACCACCAATAGCCTTATGCCACAGCTTCCATCGCTTCCCTTCAAGTACAGGGTTCGTCGCAGGAAGAGGCTCTAACTGGAATTCAGGCGGAGGAGGAAAGGTGAAGCGTGAAAAGCGCTGGTGAGCTTTGGCTTTCTTGTCAGGATAGTCCTCCCATTCAACATAACCTTTCCAGCCAGGTCTCTCATCTTGCACGTCAAGATCCGGATCCTCGGGGATATCAGGGCCGCGGAGTTCTTCAGAATCAGTGGGGTTAAGCCTATGGGGCTCGGTATTGATCTGGATGCTGCTCTGGTTACGAATTCCGAGGCGAGCTGGCTCGAGTCCTTGCTCTAGTTTCCATTCATCTGGAGCCTTGATGATATTACTATATGAGAAATTGATGGTGAATGCCTGTTACTCACTTGTTGGTGGGCTTGGCGGAAAGGAATATCTGGCTGCATCTCTTTAACTTCTATTGACATGAAATATTTAAGCGAAGAATTCAACAAAGTCGACAAGTTTAATGTTGTTTGCTACGCTTTTAATGCCATGGCGATGACGATCTCTGGCGTCGCATTCTGAAAAGCTTGGCGGAGACCATTGTGACGCCCAGAATTGATGATGAGAACGTCACCAATTCTGCCTCGAAATCCACACTTCACCTGAGATACATGGTCTACTGGCGGAAATAAGACCGTGCATGCTCAATTATCGGGCGATGTAACGGTTCAGTGAAGCGTTTCAATGCACTGCATCTGGCTGACCAATATGTCCTTCGGAGATATGCCCCAGTTCTAGAGTCATTGACGTCGTTGATATGCAGACCTTCCGTGAAACCCGAGTTCGATAAAGAAGCTTGTTTATCACAGTAAAAGCCGCTTATCTTATCAATAGCGATTTCATACAAACTCTTTCGTGTATCACATTTTTGTCTAGCGCTTTTCTAAGATTGCAACACCAAGCGCCCGAGACATTTCTTTGACGGCGGCCTCCGATTCTCACTGAGACGAAACAGTCTTGCCAAAAAGTCTATAAAAAGAATTAAATCACATGTCTCCCAGCAGATAATAAACCCATAACAATTTTTGGATTCATGCCAACCGTCTAGACCCAATCCTCGCCGTGGCGAAGCCCGAAAATAATGGTGATCCTGTCCACTTTAACGCTTTCACATTCCTGATAACGACGCCACGCGACTAGCCAGCCACAACAGAATTCCGATCTTTGCTACAACTGGAATTTGAGGAATGCGGTCCTCAGGGACGCCCCTTGCAGTTCCTGTAACGTGTGGCGTGGCGTTGGGGATGCTGGAACAGGTTCTTGGTGATTTTTGGAATGGCGTAACGGTTAACGGCAAAGCATTGGCCCATCGTCCCATGGATGGGAAAATTTGAGATCAATAGTCGATATCGATTGAATTGACAGAATTTTCACGAAAGCAATTGCTGAAAGTTAAATATTAAGTTTCTCCTCCTGGAATATTAAAAGAGGTTACTGGCCATCGTCCATTCAGTCGGTGATCGCTTCAAACGATAAAGGTCAAAAGACTTCGTCGCAGCACATGCGCTACCCTACAACTGATGTCTTAATTGAGCCTGATGTATCTCCAACTGTCCGTAGACACTGTAAAAAGGCCCACGGTTACCCCCAGCCCCGGCGGATCCCGTCGCTGGCGCATGTCCCACATCCAGCCATCTGGATCAATGTGTCCGCCAGCACAAAACCACTGAACTACGTAACATAAAATTCTCATGACAATGTTCATTGAGAAGTTCCAATGTTTAAACAAAAAAGACCGCATCGCCAGCCATCTTGACACACTCTTGTGCATCAAAAAGTCTCATCCCTTGATCCTCATGATGCAAACTCAACCTCACCAGCAATGAAATGTCTCAATTACGCACCATATGATCAATTACCAACCACTCTGTAACTTGTGCTCCCACTCAGAAATTATTGTATGACTGTAACAGGCAGTGAAATCTTTTCCGGCTGGTGTTGAGGCTGGTTTCCCCCCTTCACTCCAAGGGACTCGTTCTAGCCCGGCCACTAACACGAACCCGCAATCCTCCCTAATTCTCGACTGACCTCTCAACCTTGGTACGTCAAAACCAATATTTCAAAGAATGAAAAATGTATAAAACTAATCGAAAGCCTCACCGTTTCTCATCAATTCATTCTCATCACACTTCTTCTACATACATACATACATAACAACAGCCTCTTGGCTTTTCCTTGTCTCTCTCCCTTAAACAACTCACACTTTCTTTCCACCACCATGAAACTTTTCAACGCCTTAGCTACAGCGCTTGGTCTAGCTGGTCTAGCCCAAGCTCACATGGAGATGACATATCCTCCACCTTTCAAGAGCAAATACAACCCCAATGCCGGTCAAGACATCGACTACAGTATGACTTCACCCCTCAACGCCGACGGAAGCAATTTTCCCTGCAAGGGATATAACTCTCTTTTTGGCACTCCTGCTGGTGCACCTACCGCTACGTGGCAAGCTGGTAAATCTTACAGTATTAGCATCGCTGGCGGTGCAGATCACGGTGGCGGTAGTTGCCAGGCCTCACTATCTTTTGATCGCGGCAAATCCTGGGTCGTTATCCAATCCTGGATCGGAAACTGTCCCAAATCGCCGACCTCGAACTTCAAGTTTACTCTGCCTGTTGATACACCGGGTGGAGAAGCTCTTTTCGCATGGACGTGGTTCAACAGGATTGGAAATCGCGAGATGTACATGAACTGCGCTGCTATTACAGTCAAGGCGGGAACTGGAACACCCAAGACACCACTCAGCAAGCGTCCTGCTATGTTTGTAGCCAACGTCGGAAATGGTTGTGGAACCAAGGAGATGTCTGATCTTATGTTTCCTAACCCTGGACCTGATGTTATTGATACTTCGACAAACACTTCACCGCCGGTCGGTCAGTGCCCCGCTGGTCCAGGAGTTCAAGTTCCATCCCCAACCAAGACAACTTCTACAAAGAAACCAACTACTACAAAGCCTCCTGTAAAGTCTACAGTGTAAGTAAATCCCCTCTTTTGTTTGACACAACTAACGAAGCCTATAGTCCCGGTGGCGTTTTCGTTACTGTCCCTTCACCTTCAACCACTAAGAAAACAACGCTCAAGTCAACGACTCGCAAGACAACCAGCACCAAGACATCAATCAAGCCCGCTCCGACTAAGCCAGCTGCTGGTGTTATCCCCCCTGGTACGGCTTGTAAGCCTGAGGGTTACTGGAACTGCATCAAGACAGGCACTGCTTTCCAGCGATGTGCTTCAGGTACTTGGTCGGTCGCAATGGCTGTTGCGCCTGGAACAAGATGCGTTCCTGGCCAGAGCATGGAATTTACTATCGAATATGCTTGATGAATTTGTTTGAGATTGTTTCTTGGCATTGTTATTTCCTATGTTTGATACCTAGAGTAGAGGATAGATAACGAGGTTTTGGATGATTGCGTTATTATGCGGTAGCCAGTTTCTTTAATCAGCCTGAATCCAATCACTTGTCGATTTCTTTTTAAGTCCCTGTTATCTCCAGCAACTCAAAATGACCAGGATACTGCGCCATTTTTCGCGCAACCGCTGCGGGGCTGAAAATCATCCGAAATACACCATTCCTGAAAATCACTACGCTCCCGCCTCGGCTCATCCGGGTCGCAACGCTAAAACCCTAACATTCTTCAATCATGGCGGAACCAGTAACTTCGACCCAAGAGCCTATCGAACCTATCGCTGTGGGTGAGCGTGCGGAAGAGGAGGACGAGTTCGAGACGTCGGATTTTGACTCGGAGACTTTGTCGTCCAGTTCAACGAGTTTGAACACGAGTATTTATCAGCATGCTTTTGAGAATGGAAGACGGGTACGTAAAAGTAACAAAAATTAGGTATTATTATCGACTAATTCTGTGATAGTATCATCAGTATCGGCATGGAACGTGAGAAGCCAAGACATGCGTATTCAAATGGTGGTTGACATGAGTAGATATCCCATTCCCAACGATGATGCAGAACAGAACCGCGATGATATGAAACACGCCATGATGCTGGAGCTCACCAAGTAAGAAACGTGTATGCAAATCAACGGAACGAGACTGACAATGCAAGCGGCAACCTATTCTTCTCGCCCATCGTCGAGAATCCCCAGAAGATTATCGACCTGGCAACTGGAACTGGTATTTGGGCCATCGACGGTAAGTGAGACCGCTGTTCGCATGAAAATTGACGCTAAACATCCAAGTGGCTGATAAATACCCCAGCGCCTCGGTCATTGGGGCTGATTTGAGTCCAATCCAACCCTCATGGGTGCCTCCAAACCTTAAGTTTCTCGTCGATGACATCGAGGATGAATGGATGCACGGTGGCGACTTTGACTTTGTGCATATGCGCTGCATCAGTCCATGGTTGAAGGACCAAGTCAAGGTCCTTCGTCAAGCTCACGAGTATGTGAAACCGGTCATGTTCACTTGGGTTAGCCTAACTGTTATACAGTCATATGAAACCTGGAGCCTGGATCGAAATCCAAGAACTCGACGCCCGCGCCAACTGCGATGACGGCTCCCTAGCTCCGGATGCACCCCTTGCTAAGTTCTTCGATACCGCTGAGGAAGCTGTGGCTAGCTTTGGTATGAAGTTCCGCGCAGGCGAGAAACTGCGTGAGCCTCTTGAGAAAGCAGGTTTCACCAACGTAACCTGTAAAGTCCTGAAAGTTCCTATCGGAACATGGGCAAAGGTACAAACCACCATTTGTTTTGCCTCGACCATGCTTACTCTTTTCAGGACAAGAAGCTTCGTCTGATCGGTTTGTACTTGAAGACCGCTGTCAATGACATGTTTGGGGCCATGGCTGCTAAGCCGTTACGAAAAGTCTTGGGGCCTGAAGAGATCGAGGTCTTCCTTGCTGATGCACGAAAGGATTTAAATAATGTCAATATCCATTCTTATGAGAAGTATTACTTCTGGATGGGACAGAAACCTGAATAGTTGAAGGTATGAATAGGACGTCTGCAGACGAAGGTTCGAATATAATGCTGTAAGAAATTCTTCCTGCGGTCTTGTTTGTCTATGTCCGTTAGATGCCTTCATATAAATAAGTTGTCTGTTCACCTTTTGATCCCAGAGGACACTTTATCAAGCCTTTCCTGCAAATGAGATTACCCGATGAACCACCGCTTTCCTTCTTCGTAGCGATTGGTTCTTAGTTCTTAACATCTAACATGCAGTCAGCCTCAGGCAATCCAAAACCCCGCACTAGACACTCAACTCGCAACAATTCATGTGAGACTGACATACCGAGGCCATAAGGACTGTTGAAGAGGGATATGGACCCTCTAAGTATCGCTTCAGGCATCGCAGGGACTTTAACATTGGGCCGCCTTCTGGGTCGCCTTCTCTTCCACGAAACAGAAGGACCACTTGACAGGAATAGATGGAAGAACAGTATTCGCCTTGGTCCCCATGGGAAGCTATTCTATGGGGTCTATGATGTTAAAGTAGAAGGAGACTCATATTGGGAATCCCTTCTGGAGGCTGAAGTGGAAAGCATAGCCCAGAAACCAGATGTTCAGAGTCTGGACGAGGCAATGCACGATCTCCCTCCACAGAACGACCTAACTATACGACTTATGGTGGTGGAAGAGGGATCCCATGGTCCTAAAGATACCTTCCCTCTTGCTACGGGGTTTATGGAGCTTTCGAAAACGTGGCAGCTGGCTTGTTCGGGCTCGAGGTACCATATTACCATTTACGAGACTCAACGGCCAGTCAAAGTCACAAGATACCTGAACGTATTCGAGGAAGGCGGTGAAAGGAAAAAGGGTAAGCCAATCTTATTATCTGTGGACTTTCTTTTAAAAGCTGTCATAGTTATAATTGCATGCAATACGTACGCTCGTAACATGCACAATGATGGTCTACCAAACTTCTATGCAGCGAAACAAATTCGGTCAGAGATACGAATGTTGGATGGCTCTTACATTACGGTCAGAAACGGTGACAACTGGAAGCAAGCGTTTCTGCTACAGATTCACCACGCTTGTCTGAAACTCTTCGTGGAATTTCTCTATGCCTTGGAATCATACGAAAGAAGAGAGGATCCAGATGACTCAAGTACTGCCCTTCCCCTAGCCGAACTCCGACAATGGAACATGAAAACAATCACCAAACGGTCGTACGAGTATCGAGATCTTGCAGAGATGGGTCGTAAATTGATAACTACCACCGAATCCTTGATCGATGTAGTCAGATCAACGGCTCTAATTGTCGACTCACCATCTCGCACCAATAGCTTTATGTCTATCGATATGGAATTGCGGGGTTACTGTCGAGAGGTAAATGAGCAGCTTCAGAAATTCTCTGACAGATTGGATCACGATCTTAGGTATCTTGAACTGGCTCGCAATATCCATCAAACAAGAGGCGTCCAGCAGCTTACACTTTTGGCCACAATCTTTTTACCTTTATCGCTAGCCGCTGGAGTTCTCAGCATGGGAACAAGATTCAAAGATCTTGGAGTACTGCTGTATGACTTCTTTGGCGTAGTAGTAATACTTGCCGCGATCGTTCTCATCATTATGCTTGGATTAACCCTAGTTGCTATAATCAAGGAACATGATAGTAAATTATTTCTTCAGATTCCAGGCTACAGAGAGAAATTTCGCGGAAAGATTCTACTTGTATTCAATTTTGGACTTTTCATATTTGGTTGCTTGGTTTTGTCATCGTTTTTGGTTGGGATGTTCAAAGATGTATCACTCGGTGCTAAAATACTGGGGTATGGTGTCGGGGCAATATGCGGTGTATGGACAATTTCTTTTTTCTTGATCTCAGGTGGCGTTCTGGCTTTGGATTTGTTCTTCTGAGCAGGAGGGGGGGGATTTCAACAAGATTGGGAATAGAGTATCTCCGGTGAGAAGCAGGGTAGATTGAAGCGACAGAGCTCTGAAGTTTGTTCTATGATACTGCCAACTTGCACTCGCTTGGTGCCATAACATTGACTTACGAATAAACGATAGAGATGGTGCTTAATATTTCCATCTTCCGCTTATGGACAAGCAAAAGTCCATCACCTTCTTTAAAAATGAATATCAATAGGACGGACTTATGGAATATGCCAGGGCGTTGCGCGACGAAACATGGTGTGGCCCAAAACATTGCATCGCGCTTGAGATAGCAGGATCGCTACTCGTTATTGGTTATTGCGGAAGGGTCTCTTGATTGAAGCCGAGCCTTTCTAGACGTGATCAGTATGAGGACAGTAATTGACACTATAGTCGAATTACACCGAGCAAACACGACGGCCGAACGCACTGAGCCTCCGTAGATTACCAACAGGAATAGCTCGCAAATTTGCCGAGGCCTGTGTCACTTGGGTTAGACACTCTATCGATGTTCGATAACAAGACGTGCCGAAAAATGTAACGGTTAATCAGGGTATCTGGATCCGAGCATCAGGGGCTTATGAGGGCGGTGCATCTTCGACTGCCAATCAAGGGCCAACCGGCATGAACGACATGAACAACGAAGCTACTACAGCGCCTTGTGCGGATTGCCTCTTCCTTATGGACCTACTCTAGTATCCGCGAATAACAGGGGCTTTGAGATGTGTCGTAGTGCTTATTAGCTGCTGCGGGTCGTCCGACTTACTCGATTCGGTCGACATTTCGACGCTACCAGGCGACATTAACGGGAGTCGGCAATGTTTACCATTGGTTAAAGCTAATGCTCAGCCATACTTTTAAGAGTGCTTCGATGAGTTTCAAGCATATCGATAGACTTACTAGATTTGGTCCCTGCAGAATTTGAAGCAGGGTCCCCTCCTTTATGTATATATATCCTCAGATCTAAGCTCATTTCTTGGCAATATCAGAACAATTCTATTTGACTCCAACAAAGCATCAACACCAATCATACAAACATCATGGGTATTTTACGAGACGTCATCGGCTCTGCCATTGGATCTACTCAAGAGAGCAATCAGAAGAAGAGGCCCTCATACAGCTCAGGCCAGATGTCGCCATCAAGACGAAACATATCACCTTATGACACACCATCGTCTTCATCGCAATCAAACCAACCTCGCACAAGATACAGTTACGACAAGAGGTCAAAATATGAGTCGTATGAGCAAAGCGTATACTCTGATCAAGAGTCTCTCGATACCCAACAACAGGCTGGACATTGCTACAACGACGAGCCGCCCTCATACTCGCTACATCCCACCGATGCATTTTCGAACGGCCGGCCGAGAAGCAGTCAGTCCGTGTCGCGAAGTAACATCTACCAGCAGCCTTCATATAGTCATTCTTCTCCGCAAACGTCTACAAATATGGGACCCGTCTTCAACCCATCATCGTACCAAAACGCCAACTTTCGACCAATCGTCCTCCCTCAGATTGCTTTTGGATCTGGAGAGCCTTTTCTGAGGGGATACAGTTCTGAGCTCAACAGATACGGAATCACACGCGACCAGTTTCTTCGAGTACTGGATAACATCAACGTCGCTCGGACGCCTAATCCTGAGGTCCAGATCTTCCAGAAAGGTGCCAGCATTGCCGGATGGTTTGTGTAAGTTGATCCCCTCATCGCAACCATAAGAATGGAAGCCTAACACAAGTCTCATATAGGCCCGGAGCTGCAACCATCGGACTCATTGCAGGCCAAGTCGGTGTTGGTGTTGCCACAGCGGTTAGCCATGCATCAATAGTTTCCAAGGCACTTTCGAAGGCCAACATGGAGCTCTTTGCTCCCCATGGCCTTGAGATATGGTATGGGCTCTCGCAGGCTCTCTGCAGCTCAATTCTAATGAATATCTAGTATCATTAAGACTGAAGATCTTAACATGGAGTTGGGCATCTCTCCCTACGAACAACACAGCCTGCCATACAACATGCCGCCAGTTGACAGGCTTAACGCCTATGGGTCCCGGATCGCCTACGTGGACCAGATCCTGCCAGAACGATCGGATCTGGGACGACGAGACCCTCTCGCTATGGCTGGTCGAGCACTCAGCAGAAAGTCGAACCAGAGAAAAGCTGAAGATGCACAGGAGAAGCTGGATAAGGGGGAAAAGAAAGGTAAAGGGTTGCGAAGCCTCCTGAAGTCTTACGATGATATTGAATGGGTGAGTAGTCGTCTGAATACGATTTTCCAGGGCGATAACTAATGTTGTTCTATAGATCATGGTGAGACCCGCTCATCCTATGGGAAACGGGCAATGGTAGTACTTTATGTGAGAGGGAAAGTTTGAGGATAAGGTTGGAGGCATCATACATTTTGCGATTTCTTGTTTAAGCGTTCTTTATGTTCAATGAAATAGACTAGAGGGATACAAATCGGGGTACAGGCTTGATGATAGACGGTTTCTAAAGACAATTCATATCACTTTTCAAACTCAGAAGCTGCATATCAGTTACGTGGCGTTGGCCGATCTTCGAACCCAATCCGTCGCGTGCAGACTGTCCATGTCCTATACAGTTCCCAATACTTCTGAAAATATCCTTCCTATAGTCTGTATGCTTTAAAAGTGTAATATCACGCAATTTGGCATCTGGATAAACCTTTTGCAAATTGGAAAGACTACGGACTAGCGGAAGTGAAGCTATGGCTACAGCTTAGCCAAAAGGAAAATATTCCTAGATAGGATCAAACATCATGCATTCATTGTTGCTACTTACATTATTAGGCCATTAGTCGAGATCGTCATGAAGTAGTTTATACCCAGATCTTGACCTGTTAGCCAAACCTCTGAGCTGTTCCTCAACATTCATACTCAATGTTGCCATCGATTCACCTTGGAAGTTAAATTACAAAATATTGACCGAAATTTGCAGGTCGAGATACTAATCTTTAGAGCCCTTTCTTGCTACTATGCATGGGAACGCTCCACTTGTCTGACAATAACATTAAGACTCAATGATGCTCGTTCGATTCGCCCCTACGTATAATATGATAGAGCTGTGTTGAGGCTATATTTCTCACCGGGCAATCTCATTGCGTAATGTGTGTCGATTTGGCGTAGCGAATGCGATTCCGACCTGGTAGTTCGTATAACTCGTCGAAACACGTCCCGCATGGGGTAGGCCTTCCGATATGGCGGGTCCTTCGGCTGAAGTAAGCTTACACCACGCGGCAGTCGATCCTTTTACACAGATCCATGGCGAGAAATCACAGGCACCCAGACACCTCAAAGGGGGTCTTCAAAGTCAATGTACTAATAGACAAGATTATGTATAAATTGGCTAGTTCTGGACATGATATTCTTCGTTTCCTCATACCAAACACATTCATACCAGACAGCAATACAACTTCTCTTTCGGCACAAACATGAAAAGGAACCAAGTCACCTTCGTTGCCTTCTGGGCATGTTTCCACTCCGTATGTCACCTTTACACTTCCATATTTCGTTTCGATGTTGACTGATACTCCTATAGCTCTTAGCAACCGCTCTCCCATCCGAGGTTAAACACCATGCCAGACATGAGTCAAAGAATGCCACCATGCTACAGATCATTCCAGATGATGACTTCAACTACAACGTCCTGGCGACCATGGCCAATGCCCCTTACCAAGGATCTGATATTGGAGAGATCCTTGTCGCTGCAAGCCAGATCAAAACAGGAGATTTCGAAAGCTACTACCAAGCGTACTATGATCTCGCAACTCGAGTGCACAATCAAGCGGAGAGTATCGACTGCAAGAAACATCCAGTCTCTGCGCGAAACGCATTCTTCAGGGCCTCAACTTATTATCGCTCCGCCGATGCATTCTTGCATGGCAACTGGAGTGATCCCAGAATCATGTCATTGTGGAAGCAGCAGGCTGGGGCCTTTGACAAAGCAATGGAGCTCATGCCAATTCCCGGTCAGCGAGTTGAGCTACAGGCCGACAACTTCACTGTGCCTGCCATATTCTTCAAGACTGATAAGCCTGGGCGTCGTCCGACTGTCATACTGGGAAATGGATATGATGGCTCGATGGAAGACCTGTATCATGTCATGGGGGAAGCCCTTCTGCAGCGAGGAATGAACGCCCTTGTCTATGAGGGTCCGGGCCAGCCGAGTGTCCGTCGATACCAAGACATTGGCTTCATCCCTGAGTGGGAGAGAGTCGTCACACCAGTTCTAGACTACGCCCTCTCCCGAGATGATGTCGATAATAGCAAAGTTGCCCTGATGGGCTTCTCATTCGGTGGCTTCCTTGCATCGCGAGCCGCCGCCTTCGAGCACCGTCTCGCTGCAGTCATCGCTCTAGACGGGATTTATGATTTTAGCCAAGCGATATTTAAGCAATTTGGACCTCATATAACCAAGCTTTTCAAAGCTGGCAAGAAGAAGGAAATCGACGAAGAGGCCGCCAAACTGCAGAGTGATCCCACTATACCTTCAACTTTTCGCTGGGGAATCGATCAAGGCGAATGGTCATTCAAGACCCATTCTGCATACACATTTCTGCAGAAGACGGAGGCTTACACTTTGGAGGGGATTGTGGATAAGATCAAGGCGCCTGTTTTCGTGGGAGATGGTCAGAATGACATGTTCTTCCCTGGGCAGGCGAAGGAACTGGCGAAGCAACTCGGAAGTCAGGCAACATATCATTTGTTTGAGACGATTCAGGGGGCTGGACTGCATTGCCAGGTTGGCGGTTACGTGTTGATGAATCAGGTGTCACTGGATTGGCTTGAAGATGTTTTTGCGAATCAGACCAAGCATGAGTGAACTTGCTAGACAGTACTACACAAGATAGGAGGAGCCGTTCATTCCATTAATTCCGTCAATTGCGCATCGTCACCTTGGAGGGCTGAGTAGTGAAGCTGCCTGTGAGTCTCTCTGGGTTCTCATTCGTCTACTGTTAACCAGCAATGGAATGAAATTGCTCTGGCTGTGGAGAAAGCGCACGGCGCCGGCTCGGCAGAGCCTTGAGTGAGATGACGCAAAGGTCGAATATTAGCGAAGGCCTCCAGTGGTGAACGCCACTGAATGGCTGTTGATAGGTGCCGAGTACCCGTGCTTATCACTTAACGGCCTAATGTTATGCCACTAAGCCTCAGTTGATCGACTAACCCCAATTTGGTGGGCATTTCGACGCTAGTGATGAGACCCCTAAGAATCACTAAATACTTCAACATGTCGTCGAAACATTCGCCTCTTTGATACCTACCATCCATCCATACATGACTGTCGTTCGGTTCTGGGACTACAACTGCATATAATATAATATCGACTGATTGAGTCAGCTAGTCTACAAGCACATAACCACCAATCAGAGACTGTTCTGCCGAGATCGAGATCATGGTCTTCTCTGGCAAGCCTTCACGCGCATGTGAACCCTGTCGCGAGAAACGGAGAAAGGTATGAGCGGCAAGTTCGGTTCGGTTCGGTTTCTATTGTTATCTAACCATGCGTTAGTGTGATTTCAAGAAGCCTTCATGTTCTACATGCATGCGGATGAAGATTTCGTGCTTCGGGTATCGCGATGTCCATAGCGTCAAGATCAAGGACCAAACGACAGCTGTAATACGAAAGGTACAGCATCAGAAATGTGTCAACACGAGGACAACATACAAGTCGAGCAGTCCACCTAGCGATTTTAGCTCCCCTGACCCTGATGAGCAAAGTGGCATGGACATTGACTGTCTCCGCATTGCGAGCCCCCCTGAAGAACTGGCGCTGGGATACTTTCTGTATATCTTTACACGATCGGGTCCTTTTTCGTACCTTCACGAACACACATCTACCCTCGCCTTCGACGATGACATAATACAGGCTATTCACGCTCCCGCCCTTGCATCCTTGGCTCTCGAGCATCGACGTGGAGATCTGCTGCGAGCAGCCCGCTACCATTATTCCAAAGCTCTGACCCAGACAAATCGGGACCTGAGCGATCCGCAAGTCGCGTTGCTCGACAAGACCCTCCTTCGTGTACTACTTCTCTCAAACTTTGAGGGATTGGTGTTCGAAGGTCGAGGCTCAACACGGAACTGGGAACTTCATGTGCAAGGATCCCTACGAATCTTGGTCATGCGAGGCAAACAACAATTCCAGACAGAATTCGGGCGAAGGCTTTTTCACCATACCGCAATCAATGTGCTGACCAATTGCATTATGCAATCAAGTCCGATTGCAGACGACTTCTTGCGACTGCACGAGTACGCAACCTCGGGCGAATCGGGGCTTGACGAAACTAGAACTCGAATGATTGGATTCGTGTGTCAGTTTGCAAGATTATCAGACATGAGAAAAGGAATGTTGGCGACGGACTTTGTGAGGGAATGCATGGCACTTGACAAACAGGCCGCCGACTTCATCGATATACTGTACAGTCAATTACCATACGAAGTGATTGATGTCACCACAGATGAGTACCAACAAAACGCTTCCAGTACGGACACCTGCACTTACAAAGATACCATACACAAGTATCAGACGCAACAGTCAGCGCGGGTTTACAATACATCAAGATTAATGCAACTGACGGTCAAAGATTGGATCTACAGCATCTTTGACAGAAACCCCCATGGAGTCATCCTCAATCAACCCGACGTAGATGACCCTCTCAGAACAGGATGGAGCCAGCTACCTGTGAAATCGGCACTGCAAGCCAGCAACGTGATCGACGACATGCTGGCTTGTGTCCCATACTCACTCGAATTGTTGAACACACCGTTTCGTACAGCTTCGCGATATATTGTCTGGCCACTTGCCACTGCTGCTGGATCCGAAGTATGTCCTCCACCAGCGAGGTTGTACATCATCGATCGATTGAAGGAGATTGCTGTCAAAGCGAATCTAGATCAAGCTATGCATGCAGCGAAGATGTTGGAGGAGAGGATACCGTTAGAGGACTGGCAAGTCATTGATGGTGTATGGTATTTCGGTATGCTAATGACGCTTTGACAGGATGCATCTTCTTCACCTGTCATAATTGATGACAACGAAAAATTGTGACGAAGAATGTGCTAAAACCATGGTACAACTTTTATGTATTACGAAAATAGGCCACGTGGGTACTTTTGTGTGTAACGGAAAGGGGGTCGGTCATGTTAGATGTCTGTCACGCGCCCTTATCGAAGACGTTACTTCAAGGAATAATTGCGCAATTCGCGTCCGCAAGGGAGATATGTCTAATTATAAGCTACTGTTCAATAGCCCTATGAGCTTGGCTTAATGAATGATCTACTAACGTCCGTCGACATGAATTGTACCCACTACGGAGCCGCATGTCGGACCCGAGTTAGTGGTTTTCCGCACAGAGTGTGATCCAATGTCAAACTCAAAATGAAATGCATTTTCTCTCTCATCTTTGAGGTACAATTGTAGATGTAAGAGTCTGTTTGTGGTAATTCCTGGAATGTTGAGTGTATGGGATGAGTGCTTAGATATGTTGAAAAACTCGAAGCTTCAGATGTTTAATACGACCCGACGGTACGGTTCCGATCAGCATGTCAAGATCTATCCGAAAAAGCTTGACTAGCAGGACAATACGCCCTTGAATCGACATATTGTGGCAACGTTCATTATGCGATTACTAGTCTGTATGACGAAAAGCGAGTAGTGGAGAGACTCATTATGGGGAGTCAAACGCTTTCCGTGCAAGACAGGTTCTTGGGGCCTAACGACATGCACACATGGCCTACGTCTAGAACCATTCATTAGTCCCTAGTCCAGTTTAGTTCATGTTCCCTGCAAACTTAAGATACTGACCCTGCAAGCCCCCGGTCATCTTGCCGGCAACCGATTGTTAGCACATCACACGTAAGTATTTAAGAGAGCATATAGAAGGGCAAAGATGATTTCAACCAACCCCCCACTATCCTGTTTCCGCATTGCATCTCAACCTGGCTTCTTGACAATATGAGTGACGAAAAGCAGATCGACCCCAAGGTCGCCAATGCAAGCTCGAGCAGCTCGCTCAATGAGGGTGCTGTTATCTCTGGCCGCGCAGCTGACGAGACTCTTGATCTCATTGAGAAGCATGGCCATGAAGTTGGCGAGTTGACTCCTGAGAAAAAGAAGAAGCTCAAGCGCAAGATTTACATCCACGTTCTTCTGCTTGTTACGTTCATCGATTTCATGCTTTATGTGAGTCTAAAGGAGAGCCTGGTTTCTGTTGGAGCTTACAATTTGGCGACAGGTTGATAAGAGCACTTTGGGTCAAGCTACACTTCTTGGTCTTTTCAAGGATACAGGTCTCAACAACTCTGAGTACAACAACTTAAATTCACTATTCTATACAGGTCAGTCTCCTCCCTCTTCCAATCATCGTCTACTGACCGAGCAAGGTTACATTATCGGACAAATTCCCGGCCAACTCCTCATCCAAAAGCTTCCTTTACGCACCTTCATCTCGGGAATCATCTTCACATGGGCTGTCATCGTCCTTCTCCACTGTGTCGCCCATAGCTATGGTGCCCTCATCCCTCTTCGTTTCTTCCTTGGTTTTGTCGAATCTGCGGTGATTCCAGCTCTTGAGATCACAATGGCTATGTTCTTCACTCCCGAGGAGCTTCATCAGGTTCAACCCCTGTTTTATACGTCGTGTATCGGATCGCCTATGTTTACCGGCCTGGTCTCATATGGGCTACTTTATAGCAAGGCTAGCACCAGTCCGTGGAAATTCTTCATGATCATAACTGGTGGCATCTCACTTGCACTCTCTGTCATTACTTGGTTCTGGTATCCTAATAACCCTGCGACGGCATGGTTCTTGACTACTGAGCAGAAGGTACATACGATCCGCCGCATCCATGAGTCGACCCGCAGTTCGATCGAGCAGAAGACGTTCAAGAAGCACCAGTTTTACGAATGTTTAAAAGACCCGATCTCTTGGCTGTTCGCTTTTTCGGGCTTCACCCTTATGCTGGCAAATAATCTCCCATACCAGCAGAGCTTACTCTTCCTTGACCTTGGAGTTTCTCCATTAGGATCTACCCTCGTCTGGGTCGCTTCTGGCGGGTTTGCCATTCTTGCATGCATCACAGCTTCTCTTCTGATACGTTTCTTCCCCGGACATAGTGCTTGGTGGGCAGCACTTTGGTGCGTTCCTTGCATTGCAAGCAGTATTGGTATGGTCACCATCCCATGGGGCAACACTATTCCTATGCTTGCCTGTCTTCTTCTCCCACCAAACTGCTTCGCACAAACTTGGATCATCTCTGTCGGTTGGGTATCTTCCAGTTGTGCTGGTCATACAAAGCGCCTTACGCGCAATGCCATGTTCATGGTTCTCTATGGAATCTCGAATATTATCTCACCGCAGCTATGGAAGACTGGAGGACCGCGCTACTACCCGGCTTGGATTGTGCAGATCGTGGCCAGTTTCACCTTGACTCCAATTCTGCTTCTTACTATTCGGTTCATCCTTTCCAAACGCAACAAGGAGCGGCGACAGTGGATTGCGGAACAGGCAGCGCTTGGTAATCATGGTGAAGGATATGTGGAGCAGGTCATTGGCGATGAGACTGTCAAGGTCAAGGTGGATGTGTCGATGCTGGACTTGACTGATCTAGAGAACAAGTACTTTATCTACCCACTGTAGTCATCTTTAGAAGTTATTTTTATAAAAGAAGCAAATGATACTCACTTATTTGCTGGTTCCTTCGGAATGGCCGTGTTCGGTAGCAAAAATATCCTCATGAACCTTGATAGACCGTCATCATACCACTCATGGACATAATGAATACGTCTAAATAAGTACTATGCATATCTCGGGGCTCTTTTTAGTTCATGCAATCAATCTCAAATGGTTTCCTCAACGGGTAGGTGGCCATCAAGCACAGATCTATAGCCTCCGCCCTAGAACGACATCTCAACAAGCCCCACCACGCCCAACTTTAACATCCGCCCTGGGTCGACATGAACTCTAGCAAGTCTTTGTCGGCAATACGCGATACCGCACAAATTTTGATCTAATTGTTGTAGAATACATTTAAAGTCTGTTCATTAATCTAGAAAAGTAATATGTCGTGCCAAGGCGGAAATCAATATTGTGCGGCGACACGACAAAGCTACGATCTCAACTCTCTAGATCCACATGTTCCGTACGGTTGGTTCTGGAACATGGGGTAGAAGAAAATAGCAAAGCCAACTCGCCAAACTATTATATAATGGATATCAAATTCTGAGATTTCATGACTCCACATGTTCGCCTTTCATCGACAAGATGCACAGTCACTCGTACGTTCGTCACAAGGCCCTCAGTATTTGGTCATGACTTACTATATGAGATTGCCCGAAATCGGCATCCAAGCCAAGTGAAAAAGGAGCCTCTCCGCCATCCAATCCTCAGAGAGCTGTCCCCGCGCTGCTCATATCATGACGAATTACATGACCATGGATATCCAAGCCAAGTCTGATCCTCAACCTGAGGTCAACGAATCCACTCCCTCTACCAAGTCCATCGAACATGTCACCGCCGATACTGAACTTGAACGAGCCCTCCATGGCCGCCACCTCCAATTCATCGCAATCGGTGCCGCCGTCGGCACAGGTCTCTTTATCGGAACTGGCAATGCTCTCGCAACAGCTGGACCAGTCTCTCTCCTCATCGCCTTCATCTTCGTCGGAAGTCTTCTCTTCGCAGTAATGACAGCCCTTGGAGAAATGGCAGCATATATACCCGTCGCAGGAGCCTTTACAACATATGCTTCGCGATTTCTCGATCCAACATTTGGCTTTGCTATGGGATGGATTTACTGGTTCAGTTGGACAATCACCTTTGCGCTCGAGTTGACAGCAGCGGGACTGATCATCCAGTACTGGGAGAAGGGGTTGAACATGGGTATTTGGATCGCTGTGTTTTGGGTCCTCTTTACTGCTGCCAATTTCATGCCTGTTCGGTGGTTTGGCGAGTTCGAGATGTGGTTTTCAAGCATCAAAGTCATCACCATCATCGGTTTCATCATCTTCTCGATCTGTGTTAATGCAGGTGTTGGAGACCAAGGTTATCTCGGGTTCAAGTATTGGAAGAACCCTGGTGCGTTCAATGAGCATCTTGTCGAGGGTGATGTTGGACGCTTTGTTGGCTTCTGGTCAGTCCTGATCACTGCGGGCTTCAGTTATCAGGGGTCTGAGCTGGTAGCTATCGGAGCTGGGGAGACCAAGGATCCTCGAAAGACGATCCCTTCTGCGATGCGCTAGACCTTTTGGGGTGTTTTCTCAATCTTTATCGCGACAGTTTTCTTCCTTGGCCTCAACATCCCCTCGACGAACAAAGGTCTTCTCAGCGAATCGCAAGACGCTTCAGCATCTCCTCTTGTTATTGTCGCTCAATTGGCCGGAGTTCCAGTTCTGCCATCAATCCTCAATGCGGTCCTGTTGACGGCGGTATTAACTGCTGCCAATTCGGACGTTTATTCCAGCAGTCGCATTCTCATCTCTTTAGCAGATTCGGGCCATGCACCGGCATTTTTGAAGAAGACAAACCGATTTGGGACGCCGTATAATGCTGTCGGCGTTTGCGCTGCGGTCGGGTTTTTGTCATTCCTCAATCTTTCAAACGACGGAACTGTCGTATTCAATTGGTTCTTGAGCATTACTTCTGTGGCAGGATTTATTGCATGGGCCATAATTTCGCTGTGTCACATTCGCTTCATGAAAGCGTTGGCGCTTCAAGGAATTTCCCGATACGAACTACCCTACGTCGCGCCGTTGCAACCGTATTTGTCTTGGTATGGTCTGTTCTTCAGCGTTTTGATTATCCTCACGAGCGGATTTCAGGTTTTTATTGAGTGGGACACCAGTTCCTTTTTCACTGCGTACATTAGCTTGATCTTGTTCATCGTCATGTTTGTTGGTCATAAGTTGATCTTTAGAACCAAGATGGTTCCGCTGAATGAGATGGACATTATCACCGGGAGCGATATCTAGTGTCGCGGTAAAGTTAAGGAACTTACAATAATACAAAGAATTTTATCTACGTCATGACATTGATCTCAATTTCTTGTGATCTCAATTTCTTGGTGCCTCCTCAAAAGCTCTTCATTCCTTTTCACCTTGATCTACATTTTTTTGATGTCCTCCCAGGTTAAATACAGATCTCGTATCCGGTTATTGCCTAGCCCTTTCATGCCTAGAGCCAAATAAATCAATTGGCTAAAAATAGCGGAGAATTACGCGGGAGCCAATCAGATGCAGCTGCCTTCAGCCGAAGATGCCGGTGCTGATTAAGCGCTATTGATAGTCGTATCTCTTAGCTTGGGTTAGTGAGATCTGTTTCCAAACAATCTCAAGATCTAGAGGACACGAGGCCTTTGAGATGTTTCGGGACGCGTCGATACACTCGTTGATACCAACGACGCTGCTCTTTCTATGCCTTGATGCTGGTTCCGTCTTGGCAGCTTCGGAAGGCTCCGGTCTTGATCGATGTCCAGATTACGTCGCTAATCATGGTGAGTAATATCTCATCGTCACGATCGCGTTCAATGACTGAGCGAATATTTCAGCACCGTTAGTTTGGCTTCACTCAGAAGATCGCTTCATGCCTAGTGATCTCTCAGCTCATATCACCAACACAATACCGAAAATCAATGGAGAACCAATTAGTGGGCCCTCGAGCATTGACTTGTCAAATCTTGGAGAGCTCAACGGTTACGGTGGTGAAGATGTTGCCCTAACAGCCAAGGAGGATCCCATGACTTATCCTCCTTGGATTTTGGGCGAAGCGCCGGATGCTGAAGGCCGAATATCCAACTCTGTGCCCTGCGCTGTAATCTTGGTGGAGAAGAGCGAGGTCGACATCGATGCGTTCTACTTTTACTTTTACTCATTCAACGAGGGTCCGAATATCACGCAAGTCTTGGAACCGATCAATCACCTTGTTGGCGATGAGAACTTGTCATCGGGAATGCATTTCGGTAATCATGTTGGTGACTGGTAAGTCTGGTTGATACTGCCCTCGCTCGCGGGCTCTCATTGACCACTACGATTAGGGAACACAACATGGTTAGGTTCCATAACGGTACTCCTGTTGGCGTATACTATAGTCAACATGTTGATGGCGTTGGCCTCAAATGGGATGACTCAAAACTCAATGTCACTGATGGAAGGGTATGATCATTAATCACTCTGATCCGAAGACTCATTTAACTAACTAATATCCAGCCCATCGTGTACAGCGCTCTCGGCTCCCATGCCAATTATCCTGAGAGAGGGTATGTAATCCCAGCCTCTTATCAAATATTTACTCACCAAATCACAGACATCAAATTCACAATGCAGCCATGTTCGACTACTGCGATGAGGGCAAGTTATGGAATCCCGTTCAATCAGCCTACTACTATCGTTTCAACCCCGACTCTTTCACTATCACGCCAATCATTTCGCCTTTCGAGCAATCTGCAACCGAGCCCGCCCAGAATTACACCTCGTGGTTTGAATTTACTGGCCACTGGGGCGATATCAGCTACCCAGACTCCGATCCACGACAAGAAACAGTTCCTCACTTCGGCCTTAAGCGCTTCAACTCTGGGCCCAATGGTCCTCGTTTCAAGCATCTGATTCGCAAGGGCCTTGTTCGAGATCATGCGCGCAAGATGGGTTGGAAAGAGTGGGCAGTTGGTGTTTTCATGTATTGGTATCCTTGCTGTATACGTGGTTGGAGATTATGGATGTCCCTGGGAGTCATGGCTGTGATGACATCGGCGTTTGTGCTTGCGATCGTCTTTGGTATAAGGAGAATGAAAACATGGAGGCAGAGACAGGTTTATACGAAGCTCAAGAACGACGATATCCCGATGGAGGAGTTGAGAAGAGAGGAAGAGTTCCTGATAGGCTCTGGTGATGATGATGATGAGGAGGAGGATCACCGACGATAGATGGGGCATTTCGTATTCATACTTAAAATAGATACATAGAGTTAGACAATCAATCAAAATTTTGACCAGACACTTTTCCAGGAAGATCGTAGGCGAGGAAAACTTAGGTCTCAGAAGATTTCGGACCCGTTGAACTTGGATGTTTCCGACTAGCAAGTCTCCTTAGATCTCTTGCTCCATCCACCCTCCGCCTCAAATATGCGACCAACTGCCTCGCTCACCTTGAGAAGATGACGATCACGAAGTCTCGCGGATACCAGAGACACCCCAACAGGCATGTTGTTCTTGCTGCGGAAACTAGGGATATTGACCACCGGTGTATGTAAGCCCTGGCAATGTTAGCCCAATCCTAGATCTCGTTTGAATCACATACCGTCCAAGTTGCTGCGAAGATAGGGCTACCTGTGTTTTCAAGACTTGCAGGGGCTTCATCGACGACACTTGGCACCAACACTGCTACATATTCATCCGCCATCTTATCAAACCGAGGTCGTAAAGCCGCAAGCCCATCATAAGCGTCGAGCCGTGCCCTACGCGAGATTTTATCCATTTCTTCGACACCTTTGGCTAGTACCGGATCCAGCTTCTCTTTAGCTTGATAGTACTCGGGCAAGAGACTTGTCGCACCCTCTAGCCTTACGAGGGTAAGGTGCCAATCAACGACCTTATCAAATTCTGGACCAAGATCAAGTTCTTCAACTTCAGCTCCATGGGCTTTGAGAAGCTCTACAGCCTTATCCATTGCGGCGATCGTCCCCTCGCCAGCCATATCCCACTTCGATGTCCTGCAAACAGCAAACTTTGAGCCTTTCACCTGCGAGAAGGAACTTTCCTCTTCATCATGCAAAACAAAAACATCAGCTAATATCTCAAAATCCGAGATACTCCGAGAGAAGAAACCAATAGTATCCACGATTGGGGAACAAAACTTTTGACCCTCGCGTGTGATAGCGCCCCACGTCGGCTTGAAACCATATACACCGTTGAATGCAGCTGGTCGAACGATGGAGCCTATGGTTTGAGAACCAAGAGCGATGGGGATCTGGAAGTCTGCTACTGCAGCGGCTGAACCGGATGAGGAACCTCCTGGCGTATGAGCCGTACTATGTGCGTTGCGAGTAGCTGGACCTGTGAAAGAGGCAGCGAACTCGGTTGTTGTTGTTTTGCCTGAGAGGATGAGTAAAAGGGGCCTTTGAAGTTTTGGAGGGAGTTACCGAAGATGAGGCATCCTGCTTGCCTGAGGACCATGACGGATCCAGCATCTATCACTGGGTGATCATTTTTGTAGATCGTTGAGCCATGTTCAGTCGGCATGTCTTTTTAGCTGTCAGCGATTTCCTATAAGCATCGTTGAACAAAGAACTGCTGGTTCCGGACCTTTTGTCAATATAATGTCCTTGATCCCAACGGGAAGACCATGCAATGGCCCTCTCTTATCTATCGGCACTTGATCTAATAGCCTGGCCTGTTCCAAGACATAATTTGGATCAAGGTATGCCCAAGCCTTGACATGATCGTCTCGTTGTTTTATTCGCTCAAGTAGTGACGATGCATACTGCTCAACTGTAAGTTTACCCGAGCGAATGTTCTCTAGGATTTGTGTAGCTGTGTGATGATAGGGCTCCATGCTTAGACTGCAGTGTTTACGACCTTTGTGTAATAGTTGCTATTATAAGAAATTGATTGAGCTGGAGGTGCAGTTCGTGGCTTGATGTTCCCCGCTTACTGACGTTCTAACAGAGCTCCACTGAGGTGAGGGGGTTCGGATCTTGTCCCGACAGCTTGATCAGGAACTCTCCTCGCTGGGTCGTTCCTTGGACATGACAAACACGGCTTCAAGAATCACGAAGCAAAATCTTTGAGAATAAATTCAACAAAGTTAAAACGGCAATTGCCTTGTATAATCTCTTGGTGCTGGCCTCATGGATCGCTACACCAACCGCCATCAACAACGTAAGAACTGCCTGTTACCCCACTCGCCTCATCACTACCCAAGAACACAATCACTTTGGCCACTTCCTCCGGTTCGAGATCTCTTTGCAGACTCTGGCCGCGCATCACCTCCTCGCGATACTCCGGTGTGAGAACCTCGTCCCTCTGCCTCTGCGTAGCAATTGCACCAGGCATAACACTGTTGATGCGAATATTGTACTTTCCATACTCTTTGCTCTGGGTACGTGTAAGACCCATTATCGCAGCCTTGCAAGCTCCGTAGACTGTTTTCTGGTATCAGTAGGGTGAGCTTTGAGACGGTATGTTGACGTACCTGGGGTTCCTTGAGCGGGGATGCGCCAAGTGATGGAGCCGAGATTGATGATGCTTCCGCTTTGAGCTTCTCTCATGGCTGGAAGAACAGCCTGGCTCAAGAAGAAAACATGGCGGAGGTTGTTGTTAACGTTTGTCTCCCAGTCTTCAGGCGTGACTTTCTCTGTGGCGAGTCTGGCTCTGTTCCCAGCAGCCGCTGCATTGTTGACCAAGATATGAATCATTCCATTCTTTTCCTGGATGTTCTTGACCGTGTCTTGAAGCTTGGGCAGATCCGAAACGTTGCAATTGTAGAATATGGGTGCTTTTGCAAGCACATTGGCCTCTTTTGCTCGCGACACGGCACGGCCAATTGTCTTTTGGGCTGAGGTCTCAGCGATGTCGAGAAAGATGACCTGACTGCCCTGGAGCGTGAACAACTCCACTGTAGCAGCGCCGATGCCCTCTGCGCCGCCTGTAATAAGCACTGTCTTGTCCCGCAGGCTGGGGTAAGTAGCGTGAGTAGCCATGACGATAGGGAAATGTGGACAATTTCTGGAAACAAGATATTGAAAAGACGAGAAAGAGAAAGCTGTTTCTTTGACCCCTCACTGATGTTTTATTTATATCAGCCACTTCTCCAGTGATATAAGCCTTGCAGAGACAACGTTACAATCGTGAGTGAGTGACTTCATTGGTCCCTCAGCGGAGTTAGTGCAAAGGGCCTAGACTTCTGCCGGCTGGCTGGGTCAACGGTTTCACAACAGCATGGATCTCTCAACAACGCGACATCTCGGTCCGTCTTAACGACCAAGACTCAATACGCTACAAGTGACTCGAGAATAAAACCCCATCGCGAGTCCCGTGATTACAGGCGGAAAACAATGTCTTGATAAAGTCCCAGGCGGTTTTGGTGGGGTTACTGCTAGCTTCCGCTCACGTGTCTCTCGAATCAACCATTTCAACTTCCGGGTTCCGTCCCCATCTTTACTCAGATCTGCTCATTTGCAGAAGATTGGATGATTGCTATCGAATATTCCGACAATTAAACATTTGGTTTCATCAAAATGGAGCCACGGAGTAAACAAGCATGTGAGCCATGCCGGTGAGATAACTCCGTCTTTCAATGCTGAATTCATGCTCATGTCCAGTATAGGAAAAAGAAAAGCAAATGCACTGGTGAAAGGCCGACTTGTTCATTCTGTGGACGTCTGAATCAGCCCTGCACTTACAGATCGTCCGAGCCTGCCAGAACAGCTACAAGGAAAAGCAATAAAGTCACCAAGAGGTCAGGTCAATTACATCATAGATCATGGTAATGCTAACACGCTAAGTGCTCAAAGAAGTGATTTGCAAGAGCGTTTTCAGATGCTTGAATCACAAGTCAAGGATATTTACGAGTTACTTCAGTACGCCCGCCATTAACTGTGCATATTTGGTAGTCTCTAATCCTTCAGACCATCTTCTGCCTCAGCGTCTGGTCTCGGCCCTTCTCCAAGCATATCCGCGAGTGTCCCATCTACAGGCTTACAGGCCGAATACAGTGCAAGCCCGGGCATGATATCACCGCCACAGTTTGATACATCTTTCAGTACGCATAAGTAGGTACTTGATCACTCACTGCGACATCCTCGCTAACTCACCAAGTCCCGAAATCCCGTCGGAGGTCCTCGACCATCTCATCGATATCTATCGTATCAAGCTTCATCTCCAGCCGTTGCAACTCTTTGTGTTGTCTGAACTGAAAGATTATCTGAATTCCGGACCTAGGTATCTTCTTTATAGCTTCTTGGCTCTTACTGTGCGCTACAGCACGCATGATTTCTTCCAAGGTCAACAGGCCAAGGCGATTGAGTTTTATGCTAGCTCAGCACAGTAGGAGGTCGCTGTCCTTGCGTCTCAGGGAATCCCAGAGCTTGAGATTGTCCAGGCTCTATGCTTGCTCGTTTTAGTTGATGTCGCAGGTAAGGCACTTTTCGACTCTTTTGTTGTTGACGGTAGACTGACCTATGAACCTCAGCTTGTAAGCCAGGTCGAGCATGGATGAGCATCGGAACCATGTCAAGACTCGAAGACCTCCGCAAGCTATCACATAATTCCTTCTATGAGTCTTCGCATAAGCTTGATATCAGTTTGAGATGCCACTGCACTGTTGCTCTCCTTGAGCAAACTTTCATGCCTCAAGAGCATAGCAGTATACATGATGATGATGACGAGCAGAAATACCCAGCTAGTGCTTGCAGGCCACCATCACTTCCACCAGTCAACGACGGGGAATGCCCTCCGGATCTCTTCTCAGATGACGCATCGGAAGACCTGGGTATAACTGCTTATTACATTAATGTAATCAAGATTTGGGGCCATCTTTCAACGTACATGCACCAAGTGAGAAGTGGGAAAGCAGAAATAGCTTGGTTGCCAGGTTCAACGCATTACATACTTTGTGCAGAGCTTTATAAGCACGAAACTAAGCTTCCCCATAGTCACCTACTGAGAAATGTGCACTTCACGAAAAGAGTGGCTGTTGAGCTCCAGGACCAGCGCGAGTATTGGATACCATGGCTTCTCGCGCAAGTTGTCTCACATGCCATTACAGCTATTCTTCATCATCCGTTTATCCATTTAGTCGCAATTCGCGATAGATCGAGCGGGCTCCAAGCTCGTTCCTTTCTGCAGCAAACTGTGGACCAGGCCTTGTTTCATTCTGCATGGGTGTTCAAGCTTCTCCGGCTATGTGAAGAGCTACGCTTTGAGATATGTGACCCGCTGGTCGGGCATCTTGTTGCTGTCTTGGCAACCATACCTTGGTTGTTCCAACGGGCGATTGACCAGAAGATTGCGGAGAAGGCAAAGGATGATCTTGAATGGTGCAAAGGCTTCTTAGAAAGGCTTTCGGCTACATGGCCGCACATTACCCAAAAGGTACGTTTCTCCCTGCTGATCGCCGAGATGTAGAAACTGACAGACTCCCAGCTCGAGATACTTCAAAACCTAGACTCCATCGCTGACAACAACTCACAACCGCCGACTGGCAAGGGCATATCAATCACCTTCCATCCGTCTCTATTCTGGGCATTGGTTGATCCGAAGATTAGTCAGATGACGCCCTTGCATGGCGACGGCTCAAGCCGTCCACAGGATGCGATGATCAGGATCTCAACGCATTACATCCATCCACTGACAGATACGCAAACAGCCCAATCGGTGGCCCGTCAGAGAGAAGAGTCTTTTGATCCGTTCATGTTCGATGCTGGGGACCTTGAGGAGGTAAATTTGGGCGATATTTTTGATCATTTCATGCCGGACATGATCGATATACAGTAGTTTAAGATGCTTCTTTCTAGCTCGTGACGCAACATGCTTCCTCATGAAGATAAATAATAATTACACGTATGCCAAGATAGGTTTCCAAAGTTTTACTGTCTTAGTAAATATGTTTAGGAACCGAGCCACCTCCTCTTCACCTCCCTCCGGTAGCGGTCCATTATTTAGACCTCGGTATCCAAGTCACAGCTGCTGTCAAGATCGATACCCGTCACAGCAGCAGGAAAGTTATAAGTAACTAGCTATAAGATTTCGTTTTGGAATAGTGGGCCCGGAAGCTTTGGTGGCTGTAGCTGAATCTCTGGACAGCCAGAGCCATTGACGAGGGATCCGCTCACGTGGCCGGGACATTGTCTATAGATAGGGTTGCAAGCCAACGGCATCCGTCCCCACTGGACACTTCCAGTTTGTATATCAGACGTCAGTTTTCCGCCAGGTTCCCAATCTGACCTACCAAATAGCATCGCCTCCCTCCATCACCTTATCATGGATCAGACCAACAAGATCGTAATCATAGGCGCTGGCCTTTTTGGCCTCACAACAGCCAAGCAGCTTGCGCTGGAAGGTCACCAAAACATCACTGTCGTTGACAGGCATATGCCGCCTGTAAGAATCCCCGGCTTTGGTGACGTCGATCCGCTAACCTCATCAGGTGCCCGATGGTTCAAGCTCGGATATCTCCCGAGTCATCCGATTTGACTATGCCGATACTGAATATTGTTCCCTTGCTTATGAAGCTTATCGCAAATGGTCTCAGGACCCCAAGTACAAGGGTATCTTCTATCAGACACACTATATCGTCGCTGGTTCCAGAAGTACGCCTGAAAAGTCTTGGACGGATAAGACGATTGCTCAGCTTGATAAGCGACAGCTACCTTACACCAGATTGGCGGATGCCGCTGATGCAAAGCGAAAGTTTCCTATTCTAACAGGTGAACTGGCGCAGCCAAACTTTGAAGGCTACTTGAACAAATCTGGCGGTTGGGCAGATGCCAGCAAAGCTATCAAGCAACTCCGGGATGAGTGTCTTGAGCTCGGCATCTCCTTCATCGCTGGTCGAGCTGGAACCGTTGTCGGTTTTGAGAGTGACGCTCAGGGTGTCATCAAGGAGGTTAAGACACTTGAAGGAACACCCGTGCGGGGAGATCACTTCATCCTTGCTGCTGGTGCTTGGTCGTCTGGTATTATCCCAACCTACAACTCAACCCTATCAACAGCGCAAGCTATTGGCTACCTTCGTCTTACGGATGATGAGATGATCAAGTACAAGGACATTCCCATCTACATGAACTACGCTACTGGATGGTTCAACTTTCCTCCTCACGAAGATACCAAGATGCTCAAGTTTGCTGTCCACGGCTGGGGTTATACTCGAGCACCTTCCAAGAGCGACAACAACTCTGTCAAGTCCAACATTTCAGTCCCTCCTGCTGTATCACGAGAACGAAAGAATTTTGTCCCCGCTGATGCTGAGGAGCGACTTCGAGCTGGTTTGCGCGAGATGTTGCCCGAGTTGGCCGATCGGGCACTTGAGAGGGTAGCTCTCTGCTGGTACACAGATACACCAACAGGTGACTTTATTATGGATTATCACCCAGACTACAAGAACCTCTTCATTGGTGGAGGCGGAAGTGGACAGTGAGTCGCAACAATATTTTGACACCAGGGACCAGACTGACATTTTTAGTGCTTTCAAGTTCCTCCCTGTCTTGGGCGAATGCATGACTGCAGCTATCAAGAAAACTCTACCTAGCCACTTGACAGAGAAGTGGAAGTTCCATACTGAGTATGAGCATCGGAAAGATACCTTCCTTGGTGATGGTAGTCGAGGTGGCCCTGAAAGACGAGAGTTGAGCGCGGCTGAGAAAGCGAAACTGGATGGAGAGCAAAGATCTAAGCTGTAAACCCCAGCTCTACATGCAATAAATATTCTGTCTGTCTCACATGTTCTCCACCTTGTAAAGGTTTCTGTAGTCTTTCGGGCAAATATTTCCCCGGTAGTGGATTATCTGCTCCTCACCCTATGAAGATGTAAGTACTGCCGAAGACTGGGGAGGGGACTGGGCTACACAATTTTAGCCTAAGGCATCTTCTACTTGTCATCGCTTTGGCTTCGTTGCTGAATTAGTTCGGTCCTCACGCAGAAATCGTCTGTCGGTCTCAGAATCGGTCTACTCAAGGGGTTTAAACATTGTAGAGGTTGATTTACGGTTGCGGGATATAGAGCTTCATGCTTGAATGGAAAGGCAAGTTGTTACTTCAAATTAGGTATATTTATCACGCTCTATGAATCTTTATTGTTCCATCCCCATAATACATTTAATCGATAACCTTGGCTTGCATCTCGACATCCTTCTTCTTTCCGAGAACTTCCTTCTCTTGGTGGACGGCAACATGGTTGTTGAGCAAGTGACTAGGATCACGGATAAAAGCCGCCGCCATCATGGCCAAAACACCCAGTGGGACCGTAGAGTAGAACACAGTCTTGAAGGCCTTTGCGTATGTGTTCTTGAAAGCGGCCGCCGTTGCTTGGAGAACTGGCTCAGTTACGCCTGGGACATTGGCCATGGCCATAGGCACACCGACCGCATTCTTGATAACGGCTGGGATCAGAGCCTCCAAGTTCTGGGGAGAGTAACCGGCACCAATGGCAGCCCCAGCAATGTTCTTGCCGAGGTCGCGGTTGACAATAGAAGTCAAAATGGTGCTAAACATGGCATTTCCGAGCGAACCACCAGCACTGCGGAAAGTTCCCATAAGACCGGCTGAGATTCCAAGCTCCTCCTGAGGGACCAACAGGCCAGATGAGACGTAGGACAAGACCGTAACCCAGGTAAAACAAGACTGGCCGAACATAGGCAAGATGGTCCAGCCGGTCTTGTTGTGAGGAACCACGCCGGCGTATGACGCCGTGAAGGCGGTTTGCAGTAGAAGGGCGAAGATGAATTGGTATCGGATGTGCTTGATCTTGTGAACGAGACTGGGCATGATCCAACCTCCAATGATACCGGAGACACTAGCTGGGATAGAGATGACACCGATTTCGAGAATGTCGTTGGTGAACATGAACAAAGTCGCCTGGTTGCCGAGTGTAACCATACCCTGCCAGATCATTCCAGAGACGAAGAGAACCACGAGATAGACAGTGAACTCCCGGTACATTCCGAAGATCTTTCGGGGAAATAGAGGCTTCTTGGGGATGGTAAAGTCGTAGACGAAAGCGGCGATGAAGACACAGGCACCGATCGAGATTGTACACGCAACGAGTGTCATGGACCTCTTCGCCTCGCCAAGGTAGGTGACGCCAATCAAGAAAACTGTAAGGCCAGTGGCGAAGAGGAAGAGTCCGATATAGTCAAGCTCCTTGACCTGCTGCCAGCGTGTCTTCTCGAAATCGTGCTGCGGACGAGACGGGGGGAAGTAGCAGATGAAGGTTCCAGCCAGGCAGATAGCAGCGTAGATAATGGTGATGTAGTAGCACCATCTCCAGGTGGATTTGAGATAGAGGTGTGTAGCGATGAGGCCGCTCAAGGAACCCCAGGGAATTGTGATGCAGAACTCGGTCCATCCAAGACCAATACCTCTACGTAAAGGGATTAGAACCTGATGATAAGAAGACGGGCGAGAAAGACACATACCTGTACTTGTTCGGGAGAAGCTCGCTGATTCCAGGATACGCTACCATGATGACACCAGCGCCAAAGCCAATGAGGGTAGTTCCGGCGACAATGTTCAACGTGGTATTGGCAAAAGCGCAAACGATCTATCAGGCAAATCTGTTAGAAAACGTAGATCTCACATAGTGACAAGTTCTCCGATTACTTACCGAACCAACTAGGATGATAGTCTGGCCGCTCAACAGCACCCATCGGCGACCAAACACGTCACTCAAACCACCAGCAATAGAGAACGAGACAGCAGCACCGATGGACCAACTACCAGGGATCCAAGCAATATTCGCGGTGTCTCCCAAGGCCATACCAATCTGTTGAAGAATCTGAGTCGGCATAATGAATCCGGTCGCGATGGCGGGGATGTAAGTCATGCCCATGAACTATAAAGGAGAAACGAGTATGTTAGTCTCGGCCATCACATTGCATTATTGCGGGGAGGAAACTTACGAAAACAGCCAAGATTGTAGACCAAGCGACCTTTGGGCTTTCTTCGAGGTCGGGATTCTCAACATATTGAACTGAAGCTGGCCGTTGCTCGTCAGACGAAGGGGGAATTGACTTCTTCATATCGCCGACAGGCGCAGGTGCCATTGACACCTCTGGTTCAGATGCCATTGTTGACAGGCTCGAATTGTTATCTTAGATTGTCGAATAACAGGCCGTGATAGAAAAGAAAGAGTGATTGAAGGTTGAGATATACTTCTTTATAGCCTGGGAGGACAACTTGGAAAGAGTAGTTGAGTTGGAGACGAAGCCCATGATTATATATATTTACCTTCTCCAAGATCTCACCGACGACAATTTAGCTTTGACTAGCCCGTCGTAAGGAACTTGCCCCAGGAAATTGAAATGCGGGGGGAAACTCTGCTCTGGTCGGCATGGGGTAATCTACCCCGCAACAATATAAGAGGTAACCCGAGGTCAAGATAGCCAGGGAAAGATTAAAGAAAGTCGCGACTTGACGTGTTTGAGTCTAGAGCGCTGCCGTGATTGCCGCGTCAGGGCTCAAGAACCAGGTTAAGATTGGCGTCGCTGTCTATCACAATGAGGGGAGCCCAACATTAGCGCCACGTGGGGAGCTTCGGTAAGAGAACGAGGAGGCTCTAGATGCAAAGCTAGTGCAACCGAGAATCGAATGGGGCCCCAGACGGAATCTGCAGAGGAGGTCAGCCCCTTGTCTCGAGATCTTGGAGAAGCAAAGTCAAAGAGGTGCTTATACCAGAGTCGGAATAGCATCAAACGAAATCTCGGTGTTTGCACCCCGAATGGTCGAAGAAATTCGGTCAGGCGCACCCCGAGATGCAGATTCAAAACGAAGCCATCTTCGGGCGAAAAAAAGGTTAATTTCTGGCTCCCTTTTTCGCGGTTGTTGATCGCGGCAATTGCTTGGCATGGGCCGGTACTCGATATGTGCTATATTTCCCAGCTTGCAGTTGTTATCAATGTGGGACAACCAATGGAATTGCTACGGTGACGTTCCGCTCAGCGACTGTTTAATACCCCCGTCCATCCCGCCCCAAGCAAGATAAGGTGGGATTCGAGACCGCCACAGAAAGAAAAATGGCCCAAGTTCACACAAATACCAAAGAGAGCCTGCCTTGGACGCGCCGCATCGCATACAGTGTCCAAATCCGGGCATTCCAAGCGGGTCTAGCGAGCCTCGACTGGTTGACTTCATTCACTAATAAAACTTCAGCTCATGCTCCCAATATTGTCAAGACATATAATGTAAGGAAGCATTTACCTGTACGGTACGTTTAACTCACCACGTCGGCTTCTATTGTTTCTGTCTGCTGGATACTTGGAGCTACGCAACCCGTTATTGAAATTGAGAACTGACCGACCACGTTTAGGATTTTTCTCCCTTCGTCCTATACATCTGGATCATCTGAGACCCTCCCGACTTTATTCACCATTCATGGAGGGGGCTTTTGCATAGGCGCGTCCCATGACGATGACGCCTGGAACCGTAACTTTGCCGACAAGCACTCAATACTGGTTATTGCTTTGAACTACAGCAAAGCCCCAGCAGCCCCGTTTCCTACCGGCCTGGATGATCTCGTGTCTCTATATCAGGCCGCTTTGGATGACGTATCTCTTCCCATTGATATGGCAAATGGTGGACGTATCGCTATCTGCGGGTTCAGCGCAGGTGGCAACCTGACCCTGGGTCTCTCGCAGCGCTTGCTTCAGTCTGACGAAGTCTCATGTCGTCCACGTGCAGCCGTCTCAGTTTACGGTGCGCTTAATCTGAGTCGTTCCCCAGAGGCCAAGGTCAGTACGCGGCAGTTTAAAGCAGATGCCAGTCTCGGCCCTCCGCGCACATCCACTCAGGACTTTCTTATCAACATGGCTCCGATCTTCGATTGGAGTTATCTGCCGGAAGGACAGGATCTGCGAGATCCCCTAGTGAGTCCTGGCCCGTATGCTAGTGCGGATGACCTCCCTCCGCATGTATTTATAATCGCCTCGGAACTGGACATGCTAGCAAAGGAAAGCCTGGAGTGTGCAACTCGGCTCGCTCGGTCGAGGGGAGGCTCCGGAAATTCGGTGGCGAATTCCGAAGAGATTCGCTGCGGGCGCCCAGAGCCTGGAAAGTTTGGCGAACTAGAGCTGAATGATAAACGTTTTGCTTGGCAGGAAATGTTTACTGACGGCAGCGTCAGATGGCTCCTGGTGCCGGACGTGCTACATGGCTTTGACAGTCTGCCAATGCGCGAGAGATTTGGTGGGGAAGAGACGAGGAAAGATGCAGAGCTCAAGACTGAAGCCTATTGCAAGCTGCTAGGTGATTGGTTTCATGGGACAGTCTTCAGCGGTTAAAGATCCGGCAGTCGTGTGCACTACATCTCTCGATTCGTAATTACCGTTTATCTTTGCATTGTTTACATATAGACTAGTAGATACACCCGAATCCAACGTATTCCCACAAAGTTAGACACTCCGTGTAGCTTGGATCTGGCTCTAGTTGAAAATCTAATCAAAAGAATATGTGATAACAGCGGACCACTGCAAAACAGTCATTCTCAGAATCTACTCAGGTCTAGTCCCAGTGCCAAGGCAGCCTGGAATAGTTAGAGCCGCAGACCTTGAGTGTCTCTAGCCCAGTTGGTGGCTATATTCCGGCCGCCGGTGTAGCTAGTAACAGAACAGGGATGTGCATGCTTTGGAATCTTGGATGTCCCCACCCTTGCACTTTGTATCGGAAGAGGCTCACTCAAGTACTGTAGTATTCCGGTAGATCTCGGTCCGTTGGGCAACAATCGCTTAGGGCACGTACCAGTACTGTATAAGCGAGCTCAACTCAATTTGGTCTTGCCCTTCAGCCTCCGGATCAGTAATATCCGGCGCACTTGCTCCTTCGAGTCGATGCTTTCAAATTGCTTACTATTATGAACTGCTTGAATAGTTTGTGGGGTCAGAGTCAGACACATCGACTCAGCGACATCTTACTTCGCGATCTTGTTCTGCGCATTTGAGCCAGGGCACATTTTCTCTCCGACTTCTTTGAGCACGATGGACTTGCACGCGAATAATTCACAGCGAATTAAATGGAGAGATCGATCGTGAATAGGCTTAGATCCTCCCTAGGGTTCAGATGCCTAGCTAAATTAACACTATCTCACCATGCAGGGTTCAAACTAAGCAAGCAGTGTCTGGATGCGGATACAGATGATCTGGAAGGCTTACAAGCCCGTTTTAACCCTACCTAAGATTACAATACTGAGCAGGTAAAGGGAAGTAATCCTATCATATACGAATAAACGCTATCTCCATCCAGCAAGTCAATGCTACGCACTCCAAAAGGTAACGTCCTGCGACTGAAAACGCAAGCCGTCTCGTAGTCAGCTCTAAGTCAACAAGGTAAACCCATACAGCCTGGCGAGACAACGCGGCCTGTCATGATTGAGTTGATGTCCAAAATAAACGAGGTTCCTGCTCATCCAGCAAGAAATCAATCTGCTAAAGTCGTGCCATCCTCTTGATGAGGCAGTGCGCGTCTGAGCGACTCCGAACCGTAGTCTACCTTGGCTTGTCGATCCGGCTGAGCAATTGAACAAGGTAGCGTGACACTTCCATCATTACTTTTGGCTTCAGCAGGAACACCCAATATCCAATATTCTATTTTGCTTCCGACGTCGGGTGAGGAGCCAAATACACAGTAGGGTTTCTTCTAGTTGAATCTGACAAGATGCGGCTACAGACGTCCCTCGCTGGCCATCAGCCTGACCGGTTGAGATGGCCTGCCGAACCAAGTTCCTACTGGCTCCTGGCTCTTGAATTTTGGCCGCTACGGGGACTTTTCTGCAAGAGCGTCATTTGGCCGCCGTCCAGGACATCTGGTGAACCGCGCTGTGTTGCCAGAAAAATCATCAGCCTCTTGTTCAGCCAAAAGATTAGCGATGGGTTCTTCGTAATGCAGAGACATCGGAATGAGGACTGAGTATACGAATGGTTGGATTTCCGAGGCGTTTTAGCCGAATGATGTGAGATGGGATCTAGTCAAACTCTCACTGATGACTTTTGCGGCAACTTGACCAGCACAATGTTTGAGGCCAAAGATGGCTCATCTCTCCGTCGTAAAGGATTGAAGTGCAGAGACTTTGTGAACACCGAAAGTCTCCGATGGTAAATTCTCTATTATTACATATAAATTCGGCATTCGGAGACTTCACTGTTTTGTGCGACTCCAAATGCCTCCTCGATTGGTCTAGCGGCTGATGTTGGACGCTCATCACTTACTCCAACTTGATCAGATGACGCAGCCATGTTGCATACCAAGCCTCAACTTCCCCTCAATCAATGAAAACCACCCAGTTTCAAATCATAAAAAATAAGCAATTCAGAGTCCAAAATGAAGCCGTCGCCGTTTACGTTTGATCCTCGTGCTGATACTTTACTCATTCTGCAAAACCCCAACGCGCATCTACAAGAGGAAAATGAAGTCCAAGTGGACTCGGAGCCGGAGTATGAACGACTTGGGTCCGAAGAGGCGGGGTTGATGGAAACAATAAAGGCTCGGCGCGATTCACCCATGACGCTGGATAATGATCAGAATTACCCGAGAGGATCTTTGGATGAGGGTAGCTCAACGCAGCTCGAATTCCGAGTATCGTCGAGACATTTGAGTCTTGTCTCACCGGTTTTCCGGGCGATGCTCGAAAGTCGGTTCAAAGAGTCTCAGCCGAATGACCAAGGTCTCTATGAGATCCAAGCTAGCGAATGGGATGCCGAGGCACTCGTGATACTACTCGACATCATCCATGGTCATCATCGCGACGTGCCGAAACGTATATCAGTGGAGACTTTATCGCATATAGCAATTATTGTCGATTACTACGGATGTCACGAGATCATGGAGCTGGTTTTCGCCGCCTGGGTCAGCTACCTTGGACCGCCTGAAGACTTCGTCAAGCAAGATCCCATGCGTTGGCTGTTCATCTCTTGGGTCTTTCGTCAAGAATCATTATTCACAACCGCGACCAAAATGCTGCTTTTATACGACAACGGGAAATACATAGTTGACTTACCGATACCTCAACCAATATTAGGTAAGACCATATCATATCCTTTCCTAGGTGAATCTACTGACCGCACCATAGATAAAATCGACGACAACCGCCAATTCGTCCTAAATACCCTCTTCGGACATCTATACAACCTCCAACAGGATCTTCTCGAAGGCAAAGCTGGCTGCTCGGAAACATGTGCAAGTATGCTTCTCGGTTCGTTGATGAAGCAGATGCGAACAAGAGGCCTTACACCTGTCAGACCAACTATGCCTTTTGATGGGTGGAGAGTGGAGGATGCGAGAAGTATGATTCTTGGGTTTGCGGCACGACCTTGGCGCGTTCCTGGAAGGTCTACGGATCATCCTTGTACATTGAATAAGTTCTTATTTTCACGCGTCAGTATGACGCTTGCTCATGCAAAAGGGCTTGAGCTGAAGGATTTTGAAGGAAGTCCTTGTGTGCTGTTTCAATCTATGAGCTCATAGGAGCTTCAGTGTATGTATACCAATTTCGAGAACCATGTATCTCGATCTCAGTTGAAAAATCGTTGGAAACGTCGGTGGCAGCCGTTTCAAATAACCATCTGCCTGACAACAGTACCATATATGATCTACTCAGCACGAGAATCAATACATCGTTCGTCTCAAGAAGCGACGTGGTTGACGTCCAAGAAAGGCTATCCACTGTCTAACTGAATATCCGTCATTCGTAGTACCAAGCTGGCCAGCGCCCCAAGCTTGGGCTCCATGGGGTAAAGGTGGCACGTTCAGAATTACTTAAGTCTAAAGAAAAAGAAAAATTTAGGAACTTACGATATTATTACCAGGTCTACGAGTGTTGATGTACAGAATAGCAGGTAAGCCTTCGCGTACCCTGGATCTTCTAGCATAAATATCCGAAATATTATGGTAATCCAGATAAGTTACTGCTTATCATCATAAGCATAGCCATTCATCCCTGGGGTGGCCATATCGCTCTTGCTATCGAATATGTAAATTCACAAACCGCCCTTGTAAAGCTTGGTGGTGAGTTGCTTCTCGCCTTTTTGAGTAAGAGTGTCAAAGATGAGGCTAACGAGACCATGATGCTAATACTAGCGCATACCAAGTCTTGAGTTCAGGTGAGAGAATCTGATAATAGTAGGCCAGTTTCAGTGTTTTCAAATGTAATTGGAAAATATAATTGAATTCTGTATTTCTATCATGGCTTTGGGGTTCAAGATTCTGTCACCCCGATGTACTCTCAAAGGTCAGTTTATGCATCACAAGTGCAACGCTCTACCACTGAGCTACAAGGGCGCTTATTATGGTCAGTTTATGCAGGCATTGTATCACGCTCTCTATTCGAGAATCTATGACGTAAGTATTGTTCATCACCGCATACTTCGATTACAGGGTTATGTATGATATTAAGAAACATACTTTACCCATGTGTTTTTCCCTTGGCCCCGGGGAATGTCTTCCTCGACGTGTATTTCCAATATCCCTCCTTGGCAACTCGCCAACATCATCATGATGTCAGTGTGTTTTTCTTTTTTGAGCAATATTTTATACTTATAATCACGGCAATCAGGACCAAAAAATGCGGAAACCTTGGTTATATGACAATATACAACTTATTCAATTATTGAGCTTAGCAAATTATGTTATTAATGTTTGGGAACGGGCAACACAATGTTTGTGTATCCTGTAGCGTAATTGAAATTAGGAATATTTGCTGCTTTTGGTGGTGGTAAGAGAGAACAAGTGGGGCTTTTTAAGTCCGAGCGACGGTACTATACTTATACTTGCCAGGTTTCCCAGGGGCTGAGCTTAGTCCTGATTTGCTTAGTGCCGGCGCCGTACCTGAGATGACATGTCCGCAGCCTAATCAAAGTGAGGCTGCAGGTTCATCTCGTGTTGGTTTACCCCGTAATGCGTAGCAACTCTGTTGATGCTGTTGGCTTGCAAAATTTTGATGTTTATACTGTTTTCCTGGCCTTTCAGAGCGTTTTTTATGGACCGTGAGCCCTATCGCGATACAATTGCCTAAGGCACCAATAGCTCGTCTTTTCTTTTTGCTTGCCGAGATTGGATCTCCATTTTATGAGCTATGCAACCTGTTACAGCTGGCTGAGCAACCTCGCCCAATGAGAAATCGTTAATTAGTCCCATATAGGACTAGGTTGCGCGCCACTGACCACAGACTCCCCTTACCTGGCAACTTTTTTGGCCTGCTCTGCTTGCTCGTGTCTCGTCCTTGCTGGGCTGGGCCTCGTTACAACTCAGCGTCTGTCATCAGAGTCAAATCAACTTCATTCTCATTCCCTCTGCGCCCCTGCGACGACACATCGCCGGCCTCATCAAGTGATAGCCGCGCGATTGACGACCACTTTACCGACGCTTAGTGCATTCTTAGCATGCTGATGCGATAGCGCGACCGACAGAGGAGTCAGCCAAAATGGCAGGCCAGGAGCCTCTGCAACAGTTTCGTGACGTCAAAGATGCCGTCTATCGCTATGACTCGGTTTTCGCGTCACTCAAGTCGCCAACAGAACTTTATGAGGAGAAATTGACGTCAATTGTTGATCGCATCAACCAAAATTTCTCCGAATTTCATTCGGCACCTCCGGATCAAGTGTCTAGGCTTCAGGAGAATCTGATTGCATTGGCGGGGCAGAAGAAGGAGTTGGAAATTGATCACGAGAGGAACATCGAGCATTATGAACGGATTCATGCGCAAAAGATCCGGGAGACGATGGATTCGTTCCGCAACCATCTGTTTCAACTCATGGGATCATCCAGCGAACAGTCGCAATTTCAGATGACGCCCGACACTACTGGGCTTGGGACTGAACCCGCCGAGAGCGCACCCGTGGAACAAGAGCCTCCGCGGCAGGATCCTGATGTTATTCCAGCTGAAGACGTGACGATGGACGATGGACCAATGTTTGACAGCGACCTGATGGATTTCCCAATGGACAATGCTGCTAATGATGATGAACCAACGGAAGGCAACCTGCCCCAAGACGATAGTGTGATGAAGAAACCTGTCGACAGAGAGCCGACAAACGAAGAACCCACAGAAGCAGAAATTGAGACAGAACCGATCAGCGAAGAACCCGGGAAAGAAGAACCTGCTACGAGAGAATCTATCGACAAGGAACCTGCAGATGAAGAACCAGTGGAGAGGGAATCTGTCGAGGAGGATCCTGATGCAGCCACCACTCAAGAGCCTAATGAGGAGAAACCTGCAGAAGCAGAATCTATTGAGAGAGAATCTGTTCATGAGAAGCGTGTCACAAACAACATCCGAAGACCTCAGACTCGCGCAAAAGCTTCGAGCCGGGACATTGCTGCTCGCGGCGATATATCTGCTCGCCACGCCAGATATACCTTCAGTCCATCACTAACTCCGCCACCCGCCGAATCTATCACGGTACAACCGGAAGGCTCAGACGAGGAAGAAGATGAAGATGAAGATGAAGATGAAGATGAAGATGAAGATGAAGGGGGGGAAGAGAAAGAGGAAGAAGAGGAAGAGGGTAAAGAAGAAGAGAAGGAAGAGACGGGAGAAGAAGAGGAGGAGGAGGTGTCTGAACCTGAATTTTCTGAACCTGACGAGACGCCCCCAACGCCGCGACAGACGAGATCAAGAGGGGTAAGCAAACAAGCTGCAATTTCTGGTACCTTACTGACAAGCTCTACAGACCAAGCGAAAGGGAGACTTTCCAAGCCCTCTTCAAAAGAACAAGCGGCAAAAGTCTGAGCGAGCAGCCTCTACTACTACAGATGCGAAAAAGGATGCCTCTGCAACAAAACCACCGCGGATGCAGACTCGATTACGGCAACGGCATCACGAACCGACAGACGCTGACAAATTCGAGGGCGTCACCAACCCAAGACCCGGGAAGGTCTATCTAACATACTGGGACAAAACTAAGGAGTGGCTTGCCGTCTTGGTTCTTCCTATGGGCGATTTCAGCAAGATTGGAATTCCTGGATCCCTCAAAAGCTGCGGTTTAGCAGACTCTCTTCCTTCTTGCTATGAGTACGATATAGCGAAGGGGAAATACTCGTGGGCCAAACCCTACGAATATGGAAACGCGCTTGTTGAGGAACGGATGTTCCCGGTCATGTACTTTGACGGTCGGGACTTTCCTAACAGGAGTGCGATTGATTGGATTGAAGCAAGGAACTTGCGGAAGTTTGACCGAAAAGTCAACAATGCTCTTCTCCCTCATATCAAAGAGATTGACAAGTATCTCAAGGCTGACCCAGCCAGAGTTGCTTTGCAAGAAGAAGACGATGAGGATGAGGGAATGCCTCACAAAGAGAGGACTGAGTCTGAAGCACCAAAACCAGAAGCATCGAAGGGGAAAAAACGCAAGTCAACTGAGCACAAGAGGAAAGCATCCAACAGAGTTGAGAATAATTCAAAGAAGCATACTCGTTCAACAGTCGCAGAGACTCAGAAAACAACACAGACGCCACAACAACCGACAGTACACAAGACAGCTGCGCTGAAGCCTGCTGTGTTGAAACTGGCTGAAGAACATAACAACCGTGACAAGACAAAGTCACCAAAACCTGCAACTTCGAAGTCTACGGGGACTAAGCCAGGAGGGACGAATTTGACGAGACCAGCTGAGAAAAACCAAAATGGACGGCCTGCATCCAGACCACCAGGTCACAAGCCATCGGCCTTGAAGTCATCAACTCCAAAGGCAGGAGCTCCGAGTTCGGCAAGACCAGTTGAGAAAGACTCTAACCAGCATGCACGGAATCCATCAGCTCATAGGCCATCAGGTTCGAAAGCAGTTGACCCAGCCCCCAAGCCAATAGCAGCCAAGACTGCAGAAAAGCCATCAGACCAAGCTCCGCCCAAGCCATCAGCAGTAAAGCCTGCCGCGGGACCACCAGCTGATAAAGAATCAAATCAACCTGCAACGAAATCATCAACCCCTAAGCCGGCTGAAACTCGTCCTAGCAACCATGTCCGGGGAAAATCAAAGTCAACAGGTCCAGGACCAACCGTAACAAGGCCAGCAGCAACACCACCTGAGAAGGAGACAAGTCAGCCTGCCGCAAAAACATCAGCACCAAAGCCAAAGCCAACAGTGGCGAGGCCAGCCGAGAAGGAATCAAACTCCCCTGCGCAGAAGCCAGCTGAAAAGCGTCCAACCAAGCCTGCTCAGAGCGAGACACAGGCACCTGCAACTGGTATGACATCTCGCCGCATTCAAACTCGGAACTCACAGCTAATCAGCCCCAGCGGAACGTCAAGTCCCTCCTCCAGGCCCGGTTGAAAATCAAACAGAACCCCAGTCAGAGAACGATGAGCCTCCTGCTCCAGCTTCGGAAAGCAACCCTCAAGCTGCTCCTGTCCAAGAGCAAGCCCCTGAGCCTAGAGCCAACCCCGCGGTTGAGATTCCGGTTCCGGTTCCGACTCCAAGAGCACCATCAGCACCGCCAAGGCCCCAGTCTGTTCCCCAACCTGGCAATGTCTCGAATCATCCCTTACCTGTGCCTGACCCAGTGGTACGGCCTGCGAGCACTCAAAATCCATCACGGCCATTGCCTGGTGAAGTCAAGGAGGAGAAGAAAGTTGTGATCATTGACATATCAGATGATGAATCCGACAATGCTGTTCAAGATGCTCAGAATCGTGCACGTGCGCTACAGGCTTCCCGTGCCCAGATTCTGCAACGTCTGGAAGCCCTGCAAGGAGACTCAAACACCAGCCAGCAAAGAGCGACAGCAGCTCAACCTGAAGACATTGACGAGATCCAGCTAAGGACCATCAACATCGCGGTGGCGGCACTGGGCCAGGATAATCAATCAGATTCATCATCGGCTGTACAGCAATCGAACAGAGGAGTGTCAGCCCACCGGTCTGTTCAAGGGGACGCAGAACGAACACGCTTGCCATACAGTCCAGCTGCAACGAACGCTTCACTGCCAGATCGAGAACAAGCACAATCAGTGAACACGGACCGGAGTATTGCTAGGCAATTCGCCCCTCTTCCAACTCCCCCAACGCAATCTTTGCCGGAACCTATGGATACTGACGCTTATACGTTACGTCCTCCATACGTAACAGGACCGAGTCCACTCGGACACCCCCCTCGCCAGCCGCCTCCTGAGCAAGATTCATACCTACAGCAGCCTCAGCCACGACAAGCCCAGGCTCCTCGGCAACAGCTCATGACCGAGTTTATGAATCCTAGTCGCTCAGAAACCTCCTCTCGGCGACCGAGTCATGATCAGACACCAAGGATGCCTAAACCTCCTGCTACGACTCAATATTGGCATACTCAAGCGCGGTTGCAACACATACAGGAACCTCAGCAACCGTCTCAAAACCAATATCAACCTGCGCCGCCAACTCAGGCTTCACCAGTATCGACTTCATCTCAGGTTCACTATACGCAACAGCATGCCCAACAGCCATATTCTTCTCAACATGCGACCCCGAATCATTATCAAAATACACAGCCCCAGGCGCGGCCCCCTTCGCAGCCTTATAACCAGTGTCCACAACCCTATCAAATTCCTGTTGCGCAGTGCCAACAGCCCCAAGCGGCACCAACTCAGCATCGCAATACGCAAGCGCACGTTCAGCAGGACGAGACTTCCCAGCAGCCAACACCTTCTCTCTCACACCTGATGCACAGACATTTGCAGGAGTCTCCGCAAAGGCATCGTCGCCAACAGCTGCCGCAAAGTTCTCCGCCAATTGCTTCCAGCCAGGTTCATAACCAGACAGAGCCTACCACGCGTACAACTTGGTCCAATACTTATGACAGTTTGTCAACAGAGACTCGTCCGTATGTTGGTTCGTATCCACCTGCCCCAATACTGGCCTCGCAGCAAGCTCTTCCACCTCCAGCTCCTCTCCATACTAGCCACGACTTGTCAGCGAGATATCAAGAAGGTCAATCTCAGGCACAGGCGTCTGGGGCCTCTGCTGAACGGCGCCCTACTTCGTCACAATATCAAGCCGCATCCTCACATGCTCAATCAGCGTCTGGCCACCGGCAAAACGAACAGTCACAACAGCAGCCTGCCTACCAACCATCAACCCATAACCCAGCTCGATCTTACCCTCCACTGCCATGGAGCCAACAGCCAACACAAGCTGCAAATAATTCCACTGCCCGGCCGGCTTGGTCTCGTGATCAACAAGATCCAAACCTACTTCCGCCCTTGATGTCGACTACTAGAGCACCAGAACGACCGTACCAACCTTCTTATAACCCCTATTCGAGCATCCCTAGCATAACGCACCATCATGAACCGCCTTCTGCAGGGATTCGTCCATCCCAACTTCCTCAACTTCAACCAGCAGGTGCTGGCTCACCACCTGCAATCTCTCAGATACAGCCTGCACCTGCACCTGCATATCCTCCGACTCGCCCACTTGCGCCAGCACCAGCATCGACCCCATCTGCGCGCCCTCAAGTGCAACAAGCCTCGTTCCCACCAATAGAGCCTCTAGTAGTTCCAGCGACACAGGCTACGCAAAAGACTTCTGATCAACGAGCTGAGACTGAGTCTCGTTCGGCCCGTGAAAAACAAGACAAACTAGACAAGCGGGACAAGCTTGATGAAGAGTCTGAAAGCACCCAGCCATCCTCAGCAGCTGCGCCTGCTACTCAAACAGCCACTGAACCAGAGCCTGAGGACGCGGAAGTTGATTACTTTTATCCATACGTCCAAGTGGATCTCAACCTCCCTCAAGATCCCGCCGATTGGGGTGAATCGATGCCATGGGAGCTTGTCGAGTTCATCTCTGAATGGGAACGTTTACGCTCTCTGCGCCAAGGCCTAGAAGGGCTTCGAAATTGGAGGGGAGGCTTCGAATGTCTGTTCTGCACCGATGAGGAACGGGTGCCTTATGTCTATGAGCGGAAGAGTTTCTTCGAGAAGCATGTTTTGAGTTGCTGGCAGACTCAGAAGAAGCTTCATCCTGAAGGACTAGACCCTGCTCCACGACGAAGGCAACGACAGCAGCAATAGAGTTTCAGGAATGGTGCTACAGATCTCAATATTACTTGATCTGAAACAATGTATGTATCGGAGTGTATTGGATTTTATGAGGCGTTATTTGCTATAGATGCATTTTGGTATCATGCGAAGGATACATCAGAGTACATGGGACTATTTCTGTATCAAAGTGGTCAGATGTGTATAGACTGACAGAGATATATATGATCTAATTATTTACGCATGAGATAGTATTTATAAGAATACCGTCCACTTTCAGATCCTATCTGTCTTCATACTCAAGTAGCACATCGACGAGCAAGCGAAAAGTCATCCATGGTAATAACAACCTGGCCAAAATCTCCGGTGCAGGTCACGTCGATGATCAGCTCCGCAGGAGGGTTCTGATCGGCCGCAGTAGAGTATTGGTTGGAGTAGTCATAACCGCCTAAACTCTTTCCGGTGAATGTCTGACTTGCGGTGAGGACTTGATCGTTGATTTTAGGTACAGCCGAGCAAGCCAAACCGTTGTTACCGGTAGCGCTTTTCATGCTAATGTAATACTCTAGCTGATAAGTGTATGGACCGAGAATGGGGAGGTTCTGAGAGAATGTGACGGTTGATGGGCCATTCAAGGTGTTGCGCCTGTTTAAGAAGTGGTTAGTTTGTGATATCTAGTCGCTAGATGGGGGGAACTTGCAGGCAGTTAGGATAGGGCATAGGCTGGTCACTGGAGATGGTGACGCCATTGCCCAGATCCCATGGCCAAGCGTTGACACTATCCTCATCATCGAAGCTCGGGTTGTAAAGAATCTGCTCCTCAACGCAAACTCCAGGCCCTTCAGAACCAGCAGTGGTAGTCGCAGACTGCTCAGGAGATTCTTCGGTGGTAGTCGCAGTCAAAAAAGTTGTAATGGAACCAGTCGTGATAGTGTCAGTAGCGCTCTCGGTGATGGTAGTCTCGAGAACATCAGTAGTACCCCATAGCATCAGTGGCACCCTCCGTAATAGTAGTCTTGAAAGCATCGGTGGTCTCGGTGACATCGGCCGTGATTGTCGATGAAACAGTCCCGTGAGAAGTCGCTGTCGTAATTGTCTGAAGAGTAATCGTCGACGACAAAGCAACTGAAGCATGAGGCTTGCATGGCCCAGCGTTGACGCCCCCCAAAGCCGCAACCGCCAAAAGAGTGACAAAGTAACAAGCCATTGTAAAAGTGAGCGAGTTGACAGTGCTGAGCACAAAATTAACGATAGACTAGACAGTAACACACGATGAATGCAGAAGCTTCAAGGACGGGGATTGAATCATTTTTATTAAGCAGATGTAATCAAAATCTAGGATCTGTTATCCGTCAGGGGGAAAACCAGTCAAGGCGTCGAGCTTTAAATTTTCAACGCCACGGCTGAAGTGTTGCACAGTAGCGTGCACTATAGGCAATAGTTTGGGTGTTTATTAACAATAAAGCTTAGCTGTTGCAGGGCTCTACATGCACGCAACAGTGGGAAATGGCGATTGAAAGCGCTAAAATAAGCACTGAGGCATTCGCGCTAGAGCACTGAATATTTCAGGGGGGTAGACACATCGGAGCTCAGTGAGATGTTCAGAGAGACGATGAAGAACAAATGGGAGGCAATTTGAGAGCCCGGATGCTTGAAGGTGATGAGCTCATTTGATGATCACCAACGAGTGAGTGAGTATGCGCGAAGTTGAGGTGCTTACCCTTCACACCATCATTCCCATCGCCATTTATAAGTGGTTCAATTGAATGCAATTAGGTATAAGACCTGGACGTTGAAAGCATATGATTAAGACTGGCTTCAAATCTCTCGCGAGTTGGAGCTGTGATTAAGTTACGCGAGTATCAATGCATGATTATTCGTGACGTTGGCTTATCGTTCATCTTAAAGTTGCTCATAACAGTCAGTGGATGAACAAGTCAGCAGTGAACACAAGGGCCAAGCCCTTAGATCAATCAACCGAAAAGAACATGATTAATTGAGATTCCTCGGTGTAAAACAGACTGAACAGTGAATATGGTTCGATGATATAAGGGAACAGATAATTAAATAAAAACTCCAAAACTGCCTGTCAGATGCTATATCAACAGTGAGTGATTCATGGTGAGTTGGTGCTGAGACAGGCAAACAGACGCGTTGCGTTAGTTGTCCCCGCAACAAAAAAACAGAGGCCAACGCGTCGGGAGGAAAAATGATCCGTCAGTGCCTCGAATTTTCAATTGTTTGACGAGGGACACAAAACAAACCGAAAAGACCAGACAAAGAAACAACAACATCACATTACCAAAATATCACGACTAAACCAACCTCACAGATCCACGAAGCATTTGTCGCATACAACATAAATCCACCGCAGCAAACTCTATTCTCACCATCTAAAGCCTCACCCACCGCCCAGCATCTCACGTGTCTCCACCCAAACACAACATGGATAACTACCAGAGAATAGAAAAAGTCGGAGAAGGTCTGAGCACCCCGTCTCATCTCATCTCATCTCCATCTCACTTTACTGACCCTATCCAGGTACCTATGGTGTTGTCTACAAAGCCCGCGATCTCAGCCACAATGGCCGCATCGTCGCTCTCAAAAAGATCCGTCTCGAGACCGAAGACGAAGGCGTTCCCAGTACCGCCATCCGCGAGATCTCCGTCCTGAGAGAACTTAACCACCCCAACGTCGTCAGCCTCTTGAATATTGTTCACGCCGACGGCCACAAGCTCTACCTCGTCATGGAGTTTCTCGACCTTGATCTTAAAAAGTACATGGACTCACTTCCCGTTACTGACGGTGGCCGTGGAAAGCCTCTCCCCACTGGAACTGCCACCACTGTGCGAAACTTGGGAATGAGCGAGAAGGTGGTGCAGAAGTTCATGCTGGATCTGTGCCAAGGCATTAAGTATTGTCACTCACGTCGCATATTGCATCGGGACTTGAAGCCGCAGAACTTGCTGATTGATAAGGATGGGAATCTCAAGTTGGCTGATTTTGGTCTGGCGAGAGCGTTTGGTGTCCCCCTGAGAAGCTATACCCATGAGGTTGTCACGCTGTGGTATCGCGCGCCCGAGGTCTTGCTTGGTGGACGACAGTATTCGACTGGTGTTGATATGTGGTCTGTCGGGACCATTTTCGCAGAGATGTGTTCTCGAAAGCCCCTTTTCCCTGGTGATTCTGAGATTGATGAGATTTTCAAGATCTTCCGGTGAGTTACTGCCCCATTCGGAGTAAGGCATGTGTACTAATACTGGCAGAACCCTTGGAACACCCGACGAAGACGCCTGGCCTGGCGTCACCACCTACCCAGATTTCAAGCCATCTTTTCCCAAGTGGCAGCGAGACTTTTCTGTCCCGCTCTGCCCAAACCTTGACGAGGCGGGTCTGGAGCTGCTCGACTACATGCTCATCTGCGATCCTGTGACTCGCATTTCAGCCAAGGCGGCACTGAACCATCCTTACTTTGACGAGATTCTGTAAGTGGCCTTGCCCAGTTTGCTTCTACGGATCACTGACTTGCAATCACTATAGGGGACGCAACTGATTGAGTCATGGGCTGGTTTTTGACGTGATGAAGAATCACTGGAAGGACATTGTAGAATATGACCGAGGCATGCATTAAAAGGTATCATTGAGGGTATGGGTAAGATGACAGGACGAGTCTAGTGAGTATCACATGAAGAAGTGTTTTATTGTTGATAGATGGCAAAAGGATCGGAGGTAAAAATTGTAAAATTGTATTGTTTTTGACCAAGTTGTTTTCCCTCTATCCCCTGCACGATGAAGACGTGACAAAGTGTTCTGCGGCCACTTCAAACGTGTCCTCTGTTAGCAGGCTGCAGACGAAGTGGACTCATGATTTGATGCAAAGCCAAGATGATATCTCATGCCTCATATATACAGTATTTGCTCATTGAAGCAACATCGAGGCGACGGATACAGTATGCAAAATTAATCTTCTCAGACCTTGGCCTTTGTAGTAGCTCCAATAGCAGCCCCAGAAGCAGGAATTAAGAAATCGCTCGCTTTAACACGGCCATCAGATCCACGAGCACCCTTCAAAATCGACGCGTCCGTGCTCTTGAAAGAAGCATCATTCCAGGTATCCTTACTATCCCAAGAGTTACCAGAGGCAGAAACTTTGCTGTTCAAGCTGACTTGATCGCCAGTGTTGCTGGCGGCGACGTTCTTGGTAACCTTGGATGACGAGCTGCGAAGATTAAAGCCATTGTCGCCGTTCTTCCAGGCGGTGTTGCGATCAAAGGTCAGAGAGCCTGGGTTTCCGTTGTCGATGAAACCTTTCTTGGCGTTCTGAAAGGCGATACAGTTCTTGACAATATGGTTCGCAGGAGGGTTGTTGGTGATACCCAACTTGAAGCCATTGCCATCGCCCTCGAAGGGGGTGAAGTCCCAGTGGTTGAAGCCATTACCCCAGGCATAGACTTCTTCGAGAGTCACGGGTGAACCGAACATGTATAAGTCCAGACCATCGTCGACGTTATCCCAGAGACGGGCGTTGCGGAGGACATTGCCTTCACCTTTACCCTCCTTGCAGGCGAAGCCATCGGCGCTTTCACCGTTTTTGCGAGGATCACGGTTACGATAGGAGTCGAGGTTGATGACCTGATTGTTTGAGGATGCACCCTCGAGTTGGAATCCCGTCTCGTAGTTGTCATGAGTGGAGAGACCCTCGTAGTAGTTGTTGGAGGCGTCTCGGGCGTAGATGCCATACGGACCGTTCACGATTCTGTAACGTATGAGTCACTGGGCTCAGAAGTGTGAGGGGTGACATACTCGAGGTTGTAGAAAGCCCACCATTCTGCATTCTGGATATGGAACACGCCGCGTTCTGCATTCGGGAGTGACTCCCCAACAGCCTTCGGTGTACTATCTCATGTCAGGCTTCACATACTCTCTAATATCAATATGGTAACATACCCAGGCATATTCTCTCCATCAATTACAACCTTCTCATTCTGATAAGGCTTCACAGTAATAGGACTTCCCTTTGCACCGCTCGTCTTGACCTGAATATTCTTTGACGGAGCATAAGTACCTTTCCTCAGGTAAATAATATCGCCGGCCTTGGCAGCATCGATAGCAGACTGGATCGATCCATATGGTGCTGCAAGAGTACCAGAGCCTGTACCAGTTGGAGATACAAAGATGTCCTTGGCGTTAGCACCAGCTAGGAAGGCTAGGACAATTGCGGGGGTAAGCTTAACGACAACCATATTTGCAGGACCCAATGGCTAGATTGCTGTGACAATTCTCCATTTTAGATTTCTTTTAGTCTTCTCTTATGTATAAGAAACATGAGGATACTACATGTAATTTCCAAGACGGGGCCCACGGATCGGTCCACTCCGAAGGGGATGGTGAAGGGACGACGAGGGGTATTTCCACCAATGAGACCGAATTACCCCTTCCAGAAGATCGCCGTTTCACTGGTGGACATCATCTCGGAAATGTTTCATAGGAAGTATTTGGGGGTATTTGGAAGATTGGGGGATTCAAGATTGTCCAGTAGTTGCTAGATGGAGTTAGCGAATTGAACACTCGGTGCGAGATGGACCGAAGCGGTGTGATCATATGTTCACCAGATTGCGTGTTCCTTTCACCGAATGTTCTTTCTCAAGGCTATCTTTGGGATTTACCTGTGTTCTTCACTACAAGAAAAGGAAACGGCGAGCAGGGTGGATGCCTGAACTCGCCTTGACTTGAGATTGGCGACTTCGAATCCATAACCACTACGTACCACGACACATAGTTGATCTAAGAAACCGCGTAGTACTTCAAAGCTTCGCTTTCTGTAGATGCTCGTAGATGTTTCTTGAATCTTCTCAATATGCACGGTAATAAAATTCAAGAGCTTGATGCAATGTTTCACTGGATCAGTCGTTTCGAATAGATATATAGAAATTTGGCATCAGTTGGCTTGTTTCTGTTTGGCCTCATGTGGGAGGATCATGTTAGAGAGAAGACTTATGACCATATGCTTTGGTATGAGTCTATAACTTTACTTCCATCATGCTAAAAAGAGAATATCTCACCCGTGTATTACCTTTCTGCCTGGCCAATTACTACAGGAAGCCAAATGATGAGATGCATAGTTCGTATCAATAACTAGTCTCTCATCACAGTCAAAGGCTGATGCGAACTTGATATTTGGTGACCATAATGGCTCACGTGAGACTTTTGAATCGAAACCTCCGTGATCGAACGGCGACCAATGCTTTGAGGCTGACGTGTTACCGCCTTACTAAGAGTCGATTGGGTCCAGACATTGATTGGCTTCAGCCTTGCAACGTCATCATTAGCAAATATCAACCTTCCTACTAAGCACTTGGGAATAGCGCCCAACCTTGAAATAAGTATAAGAAACGAGGGTCCCGCACAGGCTAGGCTTTTTCTTCAGAGGTATCCAACATAACAGCAGATAGTGAGTTGGAATCAGCGTACTTGGTTACCTACGAAATGAGTGAGTCGACATACCCCTCATCTGATCTCACGTCTGACAGCGCCAGCCACCGAAACCAATGACCAAGGTCTGAGCTATGGCATCGGCAAGATAAACGCCAAAGGTGCCTTTACCGCTGAAATCGAGATAGAACCACGCGTTGGCCTTGAAGATATTTGGCAAGGGCAACACGATGGCGCTCAAGTGATGGGAAAGCGCCCAGGCATGTACATCAAATACCTTCCCACGAAATATCACCCGATTAACGGTGGTATGTTGACGGGAGGTTGCTATCTGTTCGACACTGTGGAGAATGCAAAGAACTACGAGGATTGGACGACGAACGACTTTGAAGTGGGTGAACCAAAGACGACATATTGGAAACAACCTTTGTTCAAGCATGTCGATGCCTGGGTCTGGAAGGTTATTGGGGCTCACAACTTTACGCCTGTTGAGAAACATGGTATTGGTCGTTTCCAGCGCTGGACTTACCATCATGTTGGCGTTGAAGCCATCTTGACGCAGCTGTATCCTGTTCTCAAGGACGCAGCTGAGAGAAGAGGAGCGGGTTCATTCTGGCTCTTGCACAGACCGCAGGATAAGATGATTGCTGTTCACATGTCATTTCCTAAACCGGAGGATGGTGATCATGAGACGATGCGTGAAGAGGTGGAGGATATTGATCGTAAAAGCTCTGTGGCGGATGTTTTTCCTGACGCTTTTGAGCTGGAAGTTCTGCTGGATAGGACGAGCATTTACTACGCAGTTTGGCAGCCTTTGGCTGGAGATGAAGACGGTGTCAAAGTGACGAGCCCGAACTTTCCGGATATTGCAAAGACTTCGAATGGGGAAGCTTGAGTCAGATTGCCAACATCAGATAATGCATCAGATTGATAAATGCTGTCTATTCATATTCTATTTCATGTCTACAAATGCATGCTCCTTTTATGTCCGACGTCTCGCATTCTAACCCAACAGTGCCTTCTTAACCTTTTCGACCTCATCCGAAGTTCCGCAAACCAAACCAGCTCTATCATCACATCCCTTCAATACAGTATCGAATATTCTCGCACCAGTCTCAGGATCAATTGCCTGACCACCCGCACATTCAACCACCAGCGCTACGGGTAGCAGTTCATAAAGTCTTCGCAGCTTAGCCTTGCTGGCAGAAGTGACAGGGGAGATGTAAACTCCATGACCCTTGACTAAGGCATGATAGATATCAGGAATCAGACCTCCTGAGTAGCGTAGGGTATACTTGTCGTTGATGAACTCGGTAACGAGTTTCATGTAATTTTCGCTCTCGGCAGCGGCGCGTAGGTTGGCGGGCGCAAAGTAGCGTGTTTTGAAGGGAGGATCAGCCAGTCGAAGCTCAGGGCGGGCCACGATGAACTTTTGGGTGTCGTTGAGGCTGACTTCAAAGCATAGAGGTTTGGATCCCGGAATGCGAAGAGCGACGATGGCCAGAGTTCGTGGACCAAATACTCCCAGAACAGAAGCGATTTGCTTCTCTGTAGGTTGCCCAACCGCCGTCACACCGTCCCAAACACCAATAATGGTACCGACGGACCAGTTAGGACCAATAATGGAGCTACCATCAAGAGGATCAAAGGCAACAGTGTATTGCTCAACACTGCTATCAGCTTCTATAGTTTCGCCCTCTCGCGCTGGCTTTTCGACAGGATCCTCCTCACTGCTCGCAGTCTTGATAGCTGAAGACTTGGAGATCTTTTCGCGGATAATGTTCTCAGCCAAAACATCAACGTTCAGCTGCTCATCACCAAAGGCATTTTCCGTGCCCACGATAGAAACATCATATGATCCTCTCAAGCCCTTGCCGATATCTGCAATAGCGCTTAAAAGCTGCGGAACGACCGAGTCGCGTAGTGAAGCTCGATCCTGTTGAGGCAAAGCTGATTTGAGGAACTGCGTGAGCTCAAGCTCGGGAGCTTTTGTTGAAGACATTTTTGGTGGATATGATGTTGAAAATGTCAAGTTCAAAATGTCGACCTTGAATTTGAGGTTGCGCCACTGAAAATTGACGCAATTGAGCTGCTGTCATCATGTTGGAGCTTAACCATATTTAGTTTAGAGAGTCATTATCGACGGCCCGATTAGCGTTGGTAGCGGGCGATAAGACGCCTCTGGATTTTGACATCACATCATGGCCATGGTGTTTAATCATTTTGCCTCTATCCAACGAACGAGTAACAAAACAGGGTGACGGGAGGGATTCCTTTGTTGAAGTGAGCGTGTAGAATTGGTTGCATCCTGTTTACTGTCAAAATGTTGTCCAAACCGCTCGTTGACTCCAAAGCCAGAATCAAAACTCGTCAAGCTCAAAAAAAGCTTTTGCAAATAAGAAGCAGTGGTTGATTGCTTTTGAAATTCGTGTAATACTCATGTGCGAAATATTGTGAGTTTGAAATTCAAATCAGGAGATATTTCTGAGGAGAAAACTCGGGATATAAATCAGTCGACATCGAAATCCCGGGAAATCGGTCCTACCGGTCTTATCGGGCCGCATGAATCTGGTTGAGACCATCGTATCGCTTTACCTCGAATTAAACCAAAATTAAAGTATGATTATCACCATATCTCTGACTGTAGCCAGCCTAAATTGGGAACGACAGAATCGTTGAGGTCATAGCGGGATGATTGATGAGTACATGCGGAACCGGGTCCGCAATACGCAATACGATTGGAGATGAGGTGTCACAATCGATCGACGAAACACGTATCTTGCTCCAATAACACACTTCAATTTTGGACATGATACCCTGGTTCCACTGAATGTTCCACGGAATCGCTCTAGGTTACCGACATGTACACGTTTCCTTCACACATTTGACAGGTACTCGGCAGCCGCGGAGTTCCATGTCCGTCAGACACTCAGATATCCAAATCAGACGCGAGATCGATTTTACAATTTAGATTCGCTGGGAAAGTGTCAGATGATATGTGATGTATAATAATCTATTCATTGATCTCTTACGATGACGCCACAGTCTCACTGGCAACAACAGGTCCCTTCAGCACAATAGGATTTCCGTCATAAAAGTTCTTGATATCACCAAAGACCTCGCCAGCCGCCTCGCTAGCAGCAGCCTTGTCAAAGACCTCGACGCTGTCCCACTCAAGAGCGGCCTGGACCTGATAGGGTGCACCCTCCTGGAAGGTGAGAATCTTGTAGTTCTTGAGACCGTAGGGACCCCATTTGCTGCAGAGGCATTAGTAATTGCATCGTGATATGTCAGATGGTTCCACTTACGATGCGACAAGAGGCATGTGCTTCTTGAGGTAATACTCCAGGTCAAAAGAAGGACCGGAAGGATAAACAACGAGGACTTGGGCCATTTTGATGGGGAAAAAGTGTTTTGAATGAAGGTTTTCTTGGCGATTATTGTTTCAGTGAAACGGCCTCGGCAGCTAAAATCGAGGAGGGGTAGCTAGCATTTATACCTAGAATCATCCGTCCCGAGCGGGGTGAGAGAGAGAGAGCCCAGAGCTGCAACCAATTCCCCACCTTGAGACTCGAATTGGATAACGGACGGGTCAACGGAGCTATCCTCGGAGTGATGTGATTGACGGAGACCGATTACTTAGCTTGGAACTTGGTTTGAATCGCTTCTACTTGAGGCTAAGAGGTTAGAGCGGTCAACAACCCTGTTATTGGATAGTAGCGGAATAAACGCTATATTGCTTCTCAGCACAGGACTCATAACTGCAACGCAATAAGCAGCTAGATCAATGACCTAAAAACAATGGTCCTGTTATCGGTTAAGAGTGGAATAGGCGCTAAATTGCTTCTCACCGATTGCCATAGGGTTAGCTGGGGCAGCCACGACAGGCACAAGTGCAGAGCTCAATAAGCTTATCAAATCCTATCCGATGTGATATCTGTCGACATAAATCTAACTAAAAGCAGTAATGAGACGCGAAATTGACATTTCCAACATCTATAGTGCATCAACTGAGCATAAATTGCTTCTGCTTAGCCACGCCAGTAGACTAGATTTGCCTTGGCTACTTGCAACAATTCTAATGCGACGATATGTTGGTAGGCTCCCCTCCGTTCTCATCTGATGCAGCCGCAACTAGATCAGAATAAGATATATCTCTTCTTTTTACGCCCTTTTGACGATCAATTGATCAAACATGCAAGCAAGTATAAGTTAAGAACTCGTGTTGTTCCATGGTGTCATGATCGAATTGTCCCTCCCAGCACCAAGGCACCGCGGTGAAAAGGTCCAACGCTTCGTCCTCGATTTCAAAAAATGGAGCATGAAACCAATTTTGAGGGGGGAATCCGAAGAGAAAGTTGTCTCAAAGGAACCTTAAAGATTACCCTCAAAGACTGGAGGCTTGAAACATACGGTAAGCCGGTCCAGGTCACATCGCAGGCTAACACGGTGGTGTGATCCTGAGTAGTTCTCCAGGCTTCCGATGAAGAGGCTTGAGGAAAGCCCCAACACAACATAGGCATTGCAAGAAAGCCATGACCAAGAAGGAAAACCGACAGGGCTACCTGATTTTTTCGGTCTGAATCGCATCCATAGAAGATCATTTATGAAGGTCTATTTCCATGAACCCAGCAGTGAATTGTATCCTGTCATCTGTTGATGATACGATGTGATAAGCTAATGCCACTATCCTGTCCTTGAGAACGGCAAAATCTCTCTTAGAATCGCTCGAGACCCAATGACCCAATGATACCAATCTCGCTCGTCCTCCGTGGACGGCTCGTCAAAGGGATCACGCAACACACTCATTGGGTGAGAAATTCCACCAGATTATGTCTTGAAAAAGTCGCTGCACTGCCAGTAGACTTCTGCATTGGAACGGTGTAAAACCCTGCATGAAAGAATTTCCCCTTGTAGAACCCATCCCCGGGTACTGAGATGGCTCTGCTTCTGCTTCATTACTGGAATTTGACCTCCAATCTTTCGAAAATACTTTTCGAAATATCCTGTGACTCGAATTGAAAAATCCGTAGATCCGCTCTGAGACTTGCGGCATCATCTGCACTAAAGCACCCCTCAGTGCTGTCGAGAGCGTCGCTAGCTGCAATGTTAATCGTACTGCCCAAGTAAATATGATGCATATCAAAGGCCTTTCTTCGTAAATCATCGGAATCATATTGCACAATGCATGGTGAGTCGACCCATAATAAGTAGTCTAGCGGATACCGAGACACGCGTTGACAGGCCTTATGATTATTCTCACAAGCCTCAAGCCATTTCCTGGCTGTTTTAATGCGATCATCAGAGAAAGTATTTCCCTTATCAGCTTTTCCGAATCGCCAAAAAATTTGGATGATTGCGTCTAGATATGCAACTATGCAACAAAGCTAGCATGACCAGCTTGAATGAATGATTTGACCGCTGGTCAAAATTACTTACATTCTTCCATCGGAAAAGATGAAACTCCGATCGTATCCATATGCATATAAGCCATTCCACATTCCCAAAATGTTGTATGTGTCTCGAGAACAACCAGGAAATCCCCTTAGTCGTGCTGGATTTTGCAAAGCGTAACTGAATCGAAGGGTTTAAAGGCAAGAAAGAAATTGTCTCAGTGCTTGTGCCTCTGCTCGCAGTCAGGTGATAATTCACTAAATGTCCTGTAACAGGGTGCCAAATCGCCAAGACAGTCCATCATCAATGAACAAGGCTATAAGGGCACTAGATATTATCACAAGCTTGTTTGATGCAATTAATCGAATGACATGTTGGGCTTACAACTAACCGTATCTGTGCACCACCAAATGCGCGGTTCTGCCTTGTTTGCCCCGCACCTTCTCTTTATCGGATAAATCAACGGCGATCGGGTCATGTTAGGTCTCCTGGCAATCAGCCTAATGCTAACACAGCCACTTGCGAGACGCCAGTGAGGCATCAACGCCATAATTCAGTAAGTAGCACAACCTCTAAAATGGTAGTGAGGTAACCAGGAAGAGGCCTCCATGTCGCAATCCCCCACCTGTCAAATTTAGTTTAATAGGGCTGAACAGTTTCAAGATTTTGCCAGTTTTCATCAACTTCCAAGCATTGCTTAATTAAAAGCTCCATATTCCATCCATTCATCAAATACATGTCTTCGCAACAACCTCCTTATTGGCAGGGTTCCCAGGGCGGTGCGCCCCCGCAACCGGGCTATCCGGGACAGCAACCGCCTGGCCAGGGTTATTATCAGCCACCTCCAGGTCAATCTCAGCAACCGCCTTATGGCTACCCTCAGCAGGGCCCACCTGGAGCGCAACCAAATCAGCCATATCCTCCTCCCGGACAGCAGTACCCTCCCCAGGGCCAGCAAGGCCAATATCAGCAGCATTCACAAGGCTATCCACAGCAGGGTCCCTACGGTCAGCAACCTCTGGGACATCAAGCTCCAGGCCCTTACGGCCAACAGCCACCGCCAGCTCCCTATGGACAGGGTCAGTGCCCGCCTCAGCAATACGGCGGCCCTCAACAAGGCCAGCCCCCATACCCTGGGCAACAACAGCAACAGCCACCTTACCCGGGCCAGCAGTGGCATCAGCAGCCTGGGCAGCAGCAATATGGTGCACCACCAGTGAATGTTCCTCCAACGCCAGCATCTCCAGGTTATGATCCCGCCCAGAAAGCATGGGTCAAGCCGGTCGATACTGCGGCTGATGTTGAAGCTCTCCGAAAAGCCATGAAAGGAATGGGCTGCGATGAACGGGCTCTTATTCGCGTCCTCGTTAGTCCCAAATATGCCGATCCATGGACTATGGCCCAACTAGTCCGCGACTATAACAGCCGCTTCATGCGCGATCTTGCCAAGGACATCGAGAGTGAGACCCGCGGCGACTTTGAGACATGTCTGCTCGCCTTGATCCGTGGACCATTGGGGAATGATGTCTACAATCTGTCAAAGGCCCTCAATCGCGCCGGCACAGATGAAGATGCTTTGAACGACGTTCTTCTCTGCCGCTCAAACGCAGATATCCGTGCCATCGTTGCCGAGTACAAGCGCTTCCGAGGCAAGGAACTTCTCGTCGATATAAAGGAAGACGTCGACGATACCCTCTACCGACTCTACAGCATGGTTCTTGCCGCCAAGCGAGCAGAAGACAATGCTCCTGTGATCCCCGCAGAGATTGACTACAAAGTCACCGAACTCCAGAGGGCTACTGAGGGTACGATTGGTGCCAATGCTATTTCTGTAGCACAGATCTTCACCAGCAGCAACGACGCACAAATGCGAGCAATCAATGACGCTTATCGGCACAAGTACCACCGAAGTCTCGAGAGCGTCATCGAGAAGGAGTTCCGTGGTGACATGGAAGACGTTTTGCTGCGAATACTCTACCATGCCTTGGATCGCGCTCGCTCTGACGCCAAGAGACTGAGCATGCCGCTGAATAAGTCAATGCGTAAGGACCGTCTATTTATCAACAGATTAGTGAGTTTGTACTGGGATCAGGGGCGGTTGTATCAGACGAAGCAGGCCTACAAACCAGTTACAGGTGCTACGCTGAGTGGAAACATCAAGTCTGTTCTGAGTGGTGACTATAAAGACTTTGCTTTGGCAATAATTGGAGAGAAATAGTCATAAAGAAACAATGGGTATTGGTAGTTAGGGCAATTTGCTTGATTCATAACTAGTTCAAATTGAAATATTCAGACTTGGCATCTATTCAACTATCAGGGACTTTCAGCTACATCTCTCGTTGATCTTGATAATAACATCGACCTTCTTCATCAAACACGTCTGCTGTGTGTTTAACCTTTAGCCCGAGAATGAGATAAACAAGACAGATATGTGTTTCGCCGGGGCTCTTGCTTGTAAACTGTTTCAGAGGAAGACAGAACTGTTGACCGCTCTCGAGGTCATCCATGCCTTCCCTCATTAAGCAGACAGGCAATTAGGCATCGAAACTATACTTTCCGTTTCGCTGGCAACGAGAATCTTGACGGCAACATATGAGGGCGTAGGTCGTCGTTCACTCCGCGAACATAGAGCCTTCCCCATAGATGAGCAAGAGCTTGAGCTAAGTCTGGGATTACACGATTTTGACCTGGTCTCGGAGGGTCAACTGTTTATTAGGAGGTCGCCCATAGGGAGTGAAGCCCTTTGAAGTTGGCGTTGTGATTGAGAGAATGAAATATGTCTTCTGGTTTCCCCTACCCTGCAAAAACAGAGTCAAGATGATGACTGAAATCGAACAAATGTTACGTTCAGTGCAGAATTGTCGGCTATCCACGTCTCGTACCTTAGTTTTTTCGTTTCGGTCGCGATAAGAACCTTAATAGCAATATACGCCGGCATATCAGGAATATTATAAAATAGTCTAAGTATGCCTATGTCAGGAATAATTATGATTTCGGTAGGAAGTATCCCCATTAATCATTTCTGTTCCCTTTTCTTTCTTTCTCAAGCTCCAGTACTGTTCTTTGTTACAACGGTCAGTGCAACAGCAGAAATATTCTTCCTCGACCAAGGTTTGGTGGGAAGACTAGCATCGGCATTAGAATCACATATAAATCATGCAGCTCTATCTTCATGTTATACTGCTTCATTTCTCTAAAAGTATTGCTCACCGGACAGTCTCCATGGCCTCCCACCTCATCAATCATAGCCTCGTCTCCTTACAAGGTTACTCCTACGAGCATGTACCAAGCCTCGATTCAAACGAATTCATCACGGCCAGACAACTACTAGGGAAAGGCATTAAAAAAGCTTCCGCAAGGTCCACTACTCCACACCCAATAGGGGTTCTGGTTGGACGAGGCGGTGTATGAAGCCCATTTGACCTGGCCATTGGGGCAGGTATTATCGCTAGTTGCCACATAATGAGAGCACCTGAAGCCGCCGTTGAGAGGGTAAAGAGACAGGAAGCATTTGGGGTTCTTCATGCATGCAACACAGCACTGGTTACTATTGGAAGGCCCGGTTATCGTCGAAGTAGTATACCCGATGCCCTGGGACCTGAAACTGGTCACTGGTTTACCGCCGCTGGCTGTTGACAGTTTGTTCTCGTCGCCGCAGGCAAGATAGTTTGGTTCAGCAGCCATTTGCGTCTCGACGGTGACCAAGGATGTGTTAGCACTCCATCATAAAGCACTTGGCGTCGTGAATTAATACACGTACCAGTCTCTGTCGTAGTGCTAGTCGACCTAGTGTCATTAAACTCAGTGACCGTAGGAGAAGCAGTCTCGGTCACAGTAGTAGTCACATCTGAGGGATAATTAGTTTTGATGACTGTCTCTGTGGTACTGATCGTTTTCGTGTTTGTTTTCTTGATGGTCTTCCTCGGACCTTGGACTGTAATTGTCGTGTACTTGGTTGAAGTCACTGGGACCTTCTTGGTACAATCGATGCGTTGAACATACTGCTCTGGCATACCGTCTCTGAGATCTGGGGCTATGGGAGATACTTCCAGGACATCGGCTCCGGCCTTGATCTTGGCTCTATAGCTGGGATCCTTGAGAACCATAGTAAAGCCGGGAGGGGCTGCGACGGTTGCAGTGTTGTACTTTGTAGTAGTGGTGGTATCAGTTTTTGTCGAGTATACGGTAACGATTCGATCTTGTGTATCTGTATGTGTATCTATTTACTATCAGCACTTGATCTAGTCCCAGATGCAAGCTTCATTCTATGCCAGTGACATGTTCTGTGGCTGTCTCGACATTAGGATCGGCGGTTGTCGTAATAGTTGTCTTTATTGTCGTGGTTTCGGTAGTAGTATAAGGTTTTGCAATAACGACTACATTAACCTTGCGAATGAATCTCCTGAGGATAACAATTCGTTCTAAGACTATCGTGGTTGCCTTGGGAATTTTATTGGATTGGATGCTCTTGGAGCCCATCTGGCTAGTACAGAAAACATTAGGTGTCGTCAGAGCTTGAGCCCCAAGGCTGAATAGAAGAAGGGCAGATTTAACGGCAACCATGTCTAAGGAGGGATCCGATAGGTGAGTTCTTCAAATCAGAAAAGGATAAGAAAGGAGGTTGAAGAAATGCTGCCCATGGAATGAGAGCTTAATACATGAGTGTAAGATATGATTATGCTTATTTTTATGCTTGCCAACACACAGGTAATAAAAAATTCAATAGTTCGTGAGCCTTGACAAATCTGGCTGTTTTCACGATGGCAAGCCATTTGAATGAGTGATGAGACAGACAGACTATTAGAAAGCGCAGGTGGTGAGTTGTTCGCTAAATTAAACGAACCATTTATCTCATGACACAGGAAATAAGCGAGATGCAATACTGAGTTCTAGGCTTGAACAGCTCAGCTGAAAGTGTGTAATTTATGGAAATAAACAAATAATTGTTAGCCTTAGTTGGCCTCCCCTCGGGGGGAAAAAATACACGAGACTGGCTTACACTAAAATCCACCGATCTATCACCAATTCCAGTCTCGTGTTTTATTTCCCCCCTGGCCTCCCCACAGCACAAGCCAACAAGAAACGGCGTTACCATACGCACTAGCAGCATAGCGGTCAATCATGATCCACATGGCTGCAATGATCCCAGGAACAATGGCTTTAGGATATAGCTGAGGTCCAACCTCGATATAAGCGAGCGGAATATTGAGCCTGCTTCATGTGCAATCCTCCAGTATAGGCAATGATGTCTCATGGAGGGCTTCTGATGCAGGTCTATGCCCTGCAAGGCGTACTTGGACTGGCCATTGACCCCCTGCAGTGGTTGCGACAGATAACAAGAGACCGTAACCAGTATTTCTGTGAATTTTGTTAGTGAGAAATACCAAGTGTTTTATTGAAACACACCTGTTGGTAGGAAAGAAGGAGAAAAGAGAAAACATGCTATTTATAGATTATCAGGCTGTGTCTGCCTGGTGAACCTTTCCCTTTTGGTTCGAATTGCTGCAGGAGGTACACCCTCATTCAGAAGGCTGTTGGTTCTGAACCAACACATTTTGTCGATGTCTGCTAAGTCATTCAAAATTGCAGTTCTTGGGGAAAGATTACTCAAGTGATAAAAGTCCAATTTTCATGATGCGAAATTGTAAGCCGAGACTTTCACAAGGCCTATGTCGCAGGTATACTCAGTACTGTTCATTCCGATGACTCTTTTTGTCGTGAAGCTATTAGGCCAGCTTCAGAGACCTAGCAGGTTTCTTCATAGCGCTTAAAGTCTATATACTTTTCTCTCCATGTTTCAACTTTCCTGGGGTGTTCAGCTGAGGCAGACTCGACCATAAAATCAGGCAGAGGCCTCTTTTGAGAAACATACATTCCCCTTCTTCTATTATTATTTTCTTTGAGCATATACACTGATCGTACCACCAAACTAGCTCACCATTACCCAAACTTACATCATTCTTCATCCATTTAATCTTCACCATGAACAAGCAGAGGATCGGCGATATTCCAAAGATTACCCCGCTCCAAGCTGCGCTTGGCTACCCTCGATCCAACGGCGCGAGCAAATTCTTCATACAGGCCTATAAGAAATTCATAGAAGAGTATAAGACCGATGATGGGGTTCCTGGGCTTTCTCTCACAAAGTGGATTGATTCAAGCACTAAAGATGAACTCGAGAAGATGGCGAAGAGGTTTGCAATAAGAGCAGGTCGAGGACCTCAATTCTGGCCAGCCAGTCACAGCTCTGAGCCTGACAATTCACTAACATGGGTAAACGATAGCGAACAGTAAGGTCGATTACATTTTGGCAGAGGAACTTTACTCACCTGTTCTTAGAATCATAAAACTGCTTGCACAATTGTTCTTCCGTCACAATCAGCAAGAACATCAAAGGAGTCAGAATTCCCCTTCAAAGAAGAAAAGATTGGCTCGCCAACAGAGACAGAGATCTCAAACACTTGAACAAGGGTATTAAATATTTCCAAATTTAGCAGTATATGTCTGGCTAACAAGTTTAATGCCAGGAATGGGGAATCAGCCTCAGTACCAGTTGAGGACATGGATTTGGACCCATGGCTTGTTGAAGACATTTCAGACGATGATAACAGTCTTCCAGATATACACCAGATTCGTCTTTTTCCTAGAGGAGCAGGTGCTCAGGTAGGTGCCCTGTCAACATACCCATCGATGAGCGTATTGCTTGATAAAGCATTAACTGACTAGGCCAGTCTTCGGCGACAGGCAATCTGGACGGTATCACGCCGCAACTTCAAGATACTACCGAGGTCACAAACCTTGTGAATGATACTGCGATCTCCAACGAGCCAGCTGCACCTATGGCGCAGATGACTGAACATCGAGAACACACTCCCTCTACCGGAACAACCACTCGGCCTACAGATACCGAGAGATACACCTCATCAGGTCGTAGTTGTCGTCCTGTTCTACGGCTAAATTTTGTCGAAACACCAACTTTCGAAACAGAAGATGACTCTCAGTCCATCTCGCCACCTCCTAGTCGACAGAGTGATCCGGGATCTCGTCTAAGCCCAGAGCTTGGAACTGATCCTCCTAGAGCTTCTCCTGTTGGAACTTCCCAAAATCCCCGTGCAGCTTCGGAGCCAATGTCCGTTGAACAGCCTCGGCTATCTACTGAAGACATCACTCCTGTACAAGAGATGGATCAAGCCAGTAGAGCTATGCCCCCACCACCTCTCCCGCAAACTCAACCTGAACGGACTACGCCAGGAACTATCACCAGAAGACCAAGATACAACATCACGTACAGTATCGAAAAGTCCCCTGGTCAGTTCAGATCATGGGACCACTACGGCACATTCGGCCGCATGTCAATGGCAGAGTTCCAAAGGGAGCATAAGCTCAACGACATTTACGCTGTTCAGTTCATAGTCAAACGTCGAGGAATGAGCTGGGATGATAAGATTCCCAAAAATGACGACGTTGCATTTCAGGATATGAAGGTTCGATTCCTGGATCTAATCGCGGATGATCTGGATGGAATTGGCACTGATCGAGATTTCGTTCCTTATGATATCTGGATTATTCCAATTAGGAGCACTGAAATCGATGAAAGTGTCATCCGGGAGCAGACACTTGCTCTTTAGTTTTGGAAGATTGGTATTGGTTTACAGAGGTTTGACTGTTTGGCAAGGAGTAGGGAGTCATTGGTTCAGGACGCGTATTTTCACAGGCTTCATAGCGCAGCACACTCTTTCTCTCAGTTTGTTACGAAATCATGAAACAATACCCCTTTATGTACAATCTTTCGCCTTCGCTTTGGATCACGATGATAGACTTGAGTGACATAATATCTTGCTTATGAACATTTTTCTTCAACTAATAAATACTATGGCATACCAAGACAGGCCAGATCATACCTCAGCCTCATATAGACTACTGCTTTTCAAATTCATCAATCTTTTCCTCGTTTACTGCTTTTCCTTGGATCTCCTCTGTAGCCTCAGATCCTCCCATTCCAAACATACCCTTGGTGACACGAATAAGACTGTGTCGACCTTCCCAGAGAGGGAACAGACCAACAGCGATGGAACTACAGAAGAGCCAGATGATACCAACAATAACCCAACCAGTGAAGAAGGGCTTCGAGAAGACATAGGATGTTCCATACATGGGCATGGGCCAGAGGATAAGGAAGGCAATAGTCATGCAGACAGTCATTGTCTTCGCAATCTTGGAAGCCTTGTTGAGCTTGGCCATGTCCTCCTCAGGGGCGACAGTGAAGCTAGTCACGACAGCGGTCTCCGAGTCGCCATTGGTGTCGCTTGTATCATCAGCCTGCTTGATAGCCGCCATGGTAGCCCAATCATAGTTGTCGGAACCGAAACCGAATGTGAAGAGCGGCACGAAGATCAAAGGACTCAAGAGCGCAACGACGTTTCCTGCAAGCATGGGGTTGTTGGAGCCGAGGTTGTCGACGCTAAGGACACCATCAAACTCCTTGGCGCAAGTGACAGTCCAGGCGATGAGAGCACAGATGAGGCCAAGGATGGGAGAGAGTGCGGCAGCAATCCAGTTCTGACGCTTCCAGAGAAGGGTCAGGGTAGCTGGGATGACAGCTGCGGAAATCATGACACCCATCCAGAGGTACAACCAGCCCATGCTGATACCGGCGTAGTGAAGACCAACACTGAAACTGGCCATGATTACTCCATAAAGGCAGACGGTCGTGTGCGAGACGCCGATAAGTCGGTTGCCGGAAGCTTGAGGGTTGATGTAAGTTCTGAGTTGCATGTTAGCATCGGTCTATATCATTCAGACCGAGAGGCACTTACTGGTAAACATCATAGGTGAAAATTGAAGAAACAGCGATGAGCTGGGCGGAAGTCGCAGAGGTGACAGCCATGAAGATCATGATCAAAGTGCAGATAGCACCGGACTTGCCCAACAAGCCAACAGCGGCGTAGGGCAGAACAAGACCAGCCGAGACATCAGCGGGGTCCATGCGGTTGGGATACGTAGGGAATGCGGGGTTGGTCTCGAGGGCCAAAGCGCTGAGGCCCATGGTTGTCGCACAGAGCCAAGGGATGGCGAACCACGAAAGACCACCAATGATGTATCCAGGAAGTGCAGCAACAGGGTGAGCAGCGATAGCCTTGTTGTAGTAACCGTTGTCCATGAAAACGGTACCGAAGTTACCGACAATGTTGATGACGAAAAAGATGATACCCTCTCGAGATCGCATGGTGAGGTATGAACCCTCGGCATTGCCGTCAACGGGGTGCGAAGCAGCAGCTTTGGTGAGCGCATCGTAAACCTCGCCAGGCGATCCCAGCTCAGTGCCAGTTGCGTAGGCAGTGAGCGCAAAGATGAGGATGATGACGAGAATAATCACAGTGTGGACATAGTCTGTCAAGAAAGTCGCCTTGATACTAATCACAAGTCAGAGGTATTTCATGCACAATTGAGGTGAGCTTACCCTCCGAACATGGTGTACAGAACAACACCCAAAGGCAGCAAGAAACAAGCTGCTGCGGTGTGCATGCCGGTGAGGGAGGTGACGACAGCAGAGCCACCAGTCAACAGCATAGCAGTGACAAGGATGTTGGTGAAAAGACCGAAGCAGATGTAGACGCAGTGAGTAATGCGTCCATATCGGGCTCGGATGACCTCAAGGAAGGTATGAGCATTGGGGGCCCTTCTCTTCAACTCAATTGCAATGGTTGCAAAGAGAATGATCTGAACGGTAGCACCAGAAGCATACTTCATCACAATTAGTCACAGTTCAAAAGATAGAAGAACCCGCCAATCTTACCCAGAATGGTCCAGAAACACCATATCGATAAGCAACACCAGATGACTGGAGGAGAGTAGCAGCCCAAGTCCAACTGGAAACAACAGCCGAAGCCACGAGACCAGACTTGACCGTTCGGCCAGCAGTGTTGAACATTTCCGAAGTTTGCTTCTCATGGTTGTATCTCTTCAAGACCCACGTGGTGAAGATCATGCCAAGGGCAAATAGAAAGCCGAGGCCAACAACGATGCCATAGCCATAGGCCTGGCTCAGAGGAGGCTCGACAGTGCCAGATGAAGGACCGCCACCACCAGCCATTGTGATATAGTTCCAGTAAGGTTGGTGTTTAGAATTCGAGAGTCTATCACGAGAGCATTTGCCACAATGGTTTCAATTTTACAGAGATTGTCATCATTCTTATATACATCCAACCTCGCGCACAGATATCGATAAGGTTTTATTACAAACTTACTACGTAGTAACATCCAATACCGGATCATGCACCCCTATTATGCATGCCTAACTAAGCCTATTACAAACGCTTTTGGGATGCATTCAAGCATGGATTATAGCAGTTTTACAAAACCCAAGATAATGAGCCATTCAAATGCCGGCGGGCCACTCAAGATAAGCAATTTCGGGATATTCTGCACGATAAGAAATTCCCCATGGGGGCAATGATAAGAGCGCACGGACGTAATTGGCCAAGAACCCCAGCCTCCAATGCACCCTTATCAGTTCGAACACTGCGGCGAGGGAATAAGAAACGGTTGATCACCGGCCGGCGGCCAAGCAACCTGCAGGGCGGTATCTTGATAAGAAAACAGTGACTGGTACAGGGCATTATTCATTAATTGACACATCAACTAGCACTGTAACCTTGTATCAGCAACCCTTAGACCGCGGAGGTGCAGCACATGAGCCAAGCATTTTCAGAAGTCTGGAACACGAGAGATTCAGCCTCAATTGAATGTGTATCTGATTCTTTACAAATATTCGCATCAAGATAACATTTTTGAAGTTTTAGACATGTGATCAGTTAATAAAGTGTCTAGGATTGGTTCGTATGCGAACAATTAAAGCTTTACCCCACGAAATTTCCGGCTTCATGGATCCCTCCCTCCCACTTATCAATCCCGAAAAATCAACGTCATGGAATGTGACAATCGCAAACTTTTCACAATATCTACAGTAGAAGATTGCCATTGAGATTGAGTATTATTCATGGAAACCATTTGGGGGTTCTCGATGATATGGCTCGTGTAGCCATCAACTCTGTCAGGTAGAATATTCGCCCGGCTGTTCGAATGACAGAAACATCAGTTGCAGGAATTCTTTATGCAGAATCGGTTTGTATCATGAATCTATTGACAAAATGACACTCGCGAGAGCTATACTGATTAGATCCAAGGCCTTGCATCGGCGATTCATTGTTTTATTTCCACTTCAAAATGTTGTGTTTTACTTCCGTAACTGAGCTCACCTGTTGACTGTTACCCTGCAGCGTTGCTGGCAAAATTCCTCGCTAGGAGTTCACAGTGCAGACTTGTCAAGCTAGTGGGCTTATCAAGTCTCTATAGCGGCGGACTATTATATATCCGATTAATTACACGGTTGATATCTTATCTTATCTTTCTCCACTACATGTAAGGGCCGTAATATCACGCTCCACGCACTGTAGAATCTGTTTAGCCGCCTCGGCATCTTCCGTTCCTTCAGCTGTCACTTTACTCTCCATTCACGGATGGCTTACAGTCTTATCAGAGAACGATGCTGAGAACACGTCTGAGTTTGCAAGCCCCGATTCAATAGTCAGATATAGTTAAGTGCCACACAGAAATATAGAGCTTTATAAAACCGTTGTCTCTTACTGGTATTCTAATCCAATATGAATGGCCTATTCCATAGCAAGCCAGCACATACCGATCTTAATACAATCTGTGTTATCGCTCACACCTGCTTGCCATCGCAGCTTATCTTTGGTTGCCCACTCATGCTTCGCATATATACCAATGGATCCACTTGGTTGGGTATCTGGTATATCAATCCAGTCGATAGCAGTGAACATCTTGGGATCTTTGCTGAAAGATCCCTTATACCACGGACCTTCCATAGCTTCTTGATTCTTCGTGAACGTAACGTGCTGCCATGATCGAATTGTCTTGCCATCAAACTCCGCCGGCCAAGCCAACCACGATACACGGGCCGCTTCAAACTCTCTCTCACACCAAGTCTCGATGTTAACTGTCAGGCCGGTTTCAGTAACATTGCTAGCATACGTCTAGAGACTGCGCCAGCCATGTGGCTGGGAAATCTCAGTGAACCATACAAGGACCTTGGGAGGTGCTTCGAAAGGTTTCTTGAAGGTGACAGCAATGGAAGCATTTTGACCTGCACTGCGTCCACCGGGGTTATCACTTGCATCAACGTAGCCATGTTGGAAGGGAATCGTGCCGTTAGGAAGTGCCATGGCGCTAGCTTCCAAGTTAGACGTTGGGTGCAAGAAGGACTTGAGAGACAGTGAGATGCCTGTCTCTGAGACAGATGAAAGATTTAGAGCGACACGGGGAGAGTTGGCTGCGGATGCTTCAATAGCATGGAAGCCATAGATGACCGTTGGAACGATAGGCAGCGGCTTTGTGAAACTGTGATGGTGGAGTGTTGCTGAGCGGCCAGGGGCAGCATTTGGCCAACCAAGGCGCTCACGACAGCTCAAGTGGAATGCTTCTGCCTCTGTTTCGATGTTGGAGGGATCAACATCTACAGGCTCACCGACTGCTGCAGAAAGATCCTGCAAGATAGATTAGTATAGGCCATGGTGGCCAAAGAGAAGACAGCGTAAAAACTGACCTACTTGTTACCCCAGATCGGGACAAGTCGAAATATGCCGCTCGAAGAAGTCAAATGTGATGATGTAACTCCATAACCCCAGAAACCCTTGATGTGAGCATTGACCAAAAGAGGGTCAAAATGAGTCACCCGGAGGCCTTCAAATACCACGCCTCCTCTGACTCCCTCTCCGTTTGAGGCGGGAGGTTCCCAGTCCTCATAATTACCCTCAAGGTCGGGACCACGGTTAGTATACATCCGAACTGCTGTCACACGGGTACTGGCATTGGCCTCTTCCTTGACTCGTCCAATTTCAATGGAGCACGCGATGATCTTCTCACCGTCTTGGGCATGCACTGTGAGGGAAACCTTGCGCTCTCCTCCAGGAGTTCCAACAGCATCTAACAGACCGTTAGAGTAGCGGACGCTTAAAGCAGAAACGGCTCCGCGGTTCAGCTCGACCGTGACGGTCCGTAGACTGAAGTCCGGCTTGATGAAGTCAAGGTTACAGAACAGTGAACTTTGTGGCGAGCCCACCATGGGCGCAAGTCTCTGGAATTCACCAACATCTGGTCGATCCGCGGCATAGTTCTCAGCTTTGGCGACCTCAATATCAGACATGCCGTCTTTCTCAGTTCGCTCAATCAGTTTTGGGAAAACAGCGTCGTCACCAAAGATCTTGAGATGGGGTAGCTTCTCCTTGTTCTTCACGATCGGTAGACGCTCACGGAAAGCGATTGGGCTCTGGAAAGCTTCAGGTCGGTTCTCATCTGCAGCATAATCGGGATGCTTCTCGACCTCATCAACCTCCCTCACAATTTTGATCATCTGGAAGCGACATGCTCTGCGAGCGAGGCCGAGCCCCTTGATGCTATCCTCAAAGCAACTTTCGTCATTTGTCTGGGACAGTGTTTTGACAGTAGAGAATAAAGGCTTCTGTGGCCACTCGCCGAATTTCTTGGTACCAGCTTGAATGTCAAAGAGTTGGGTTCCGAGGTTGCGATAAACCTGCATTATTTAGCAAGGGACTAGCATCGTGGTTCTTATGGTGGCAGACTCACATTCTTATAGTCCATATAAGTGTCTAGGAGTGCATTGGTGTAACTGGCAGCGTTTTCGTAGTACATGGGACTGAGCTTAGGAGGTTTGAGAGCCATGAAGCTGCGCAGAGCCTCGTATTTTGTGAGGATTGCACTAACAACCATGGTAAGCTTTCATACCTTCCATCCTTTTAGTCCTGAATCCTTGAGTCTCATCCAAGCCAAATTTCCTGTTGGCCGCCGCATGAGTATGCGGATGGGTGCATCGGTGGGACGATGTTGTTTTTTCTTTTCATCATTCAAATTTTCGTTTTCCTCTTCCATCTCGCTATCTTTTATTTTGATGAATAGGTCCGGCTTGAGATCTTCGGTAAGGCCATAAAAGTCCATATTTTTCAGTTCTTCGCCTTCTTGTTGCTGCTTCTCGTTGTTGTCATATTCTATGTTCACAAATTGTTTCTTTCTATCGTAAGAGTGATGTTAGAAGTATGGTAATGGAAATTTAGGTGCCTTAGACTTACTGTAGTTTCAGCCAGTCGACTTGGTCTTTGGCCAGATCTTGAAGAAACTTCAGTGACAAATAACCGCCATTCCGCTGCATATCCAGAGCTGCTTCGCCTGTCAAGTTTATGGGACCAGTTTTGTGCCTTACACTCTCCTTTGGAACACTTAGGCTGTTATCAAAAGTATCAAAGTTTTCCTCCGGCTCTAGCTTAAGCTGATCAAATTTGCCGAGGGGGCGATTTATTGTCGGATCCAGTATTGTTTTGTTGGAATCCATGTCTTCATATTCTGGATACGATCCATCAAATGTATTGCTGATATCAGGGCCATAAAGCTTTGTGTAGTAGGGATTATTGTATGCTGGTGCGTACTTCTTCTCCTCTACCTCTTCCTGTATGCTCTTATCATTGTTGTTCTTGGTTGGCGCAAAAGTGAAAACAGGTGATTCGTCCACGAAGCTACCTTTCTCATCTTCAATGTCTTGATTAGTGAAAGCATTTCTGTGCCTAACACTTCTTCTAAGTCCCTGAGAATCAGACATGTCGGCAAAAGCTGTATGAATATTCTTCAAAGTTTGGACAGCTGTGATAGATCTGAGAACGGACTGAGTAAGGCGGACCCTTTTTCATCTGTCATAAGCTGCCCAATATTTGTCGGCAAGGATTGGTGGTGTCGAGAGAAATGATGCCAGTTATTTGCCACTCATTCGTTCTGTTCTTCACGAGATCTGGGACCTATGAAGTTAAGCGAAAGCAAGAAGCACCTCTTCAAGTCATGCTAAGTAAATATCTGGCAGGAATTTGTCCCGAAACCCACATTGTATTGTGAACTCGGCTAAGCTAGTATGCACATTTCCGCCATGCAACCGGATCTATTGACGCATGTACAAAATCGATAGTTTCGAGATAGCGCTCGCCAGGATCGCTTAGACTCATTTACAGTATACACCGGTTTTGTAACATGCAGGACTGCTTTGTTTCCCAGAACTTGTTCTTTCGCTGTACATATAGCCAATTGTGAATCCATTCATGGATCACGGGCCCAGGACAATACATAGACTGACAGTTTTGGCCCCGAGGCCCTGAACCCATCATCCTCCATTGCTCAGCAGGGTGCGTGGAGCCAGGCCATCCGTCCCATGCTAACCGCCTAAATTGGGGTTGACTACAGGGGTCTTGGCCTGAACTATTGGCAATATTCTTCAGCAGAAAGACCAAAATGGAACCCAGTATGGCAGGAGTACGCCGATAAGGCACCCCTAGAAGAGCCAGTGGTAGGCATGGGAGCTTATACCGTAGGCTCGTCCCTCAATACGACGGAACAAGCTCCGTTGAGTTGTATTATGCAAATGTCCGTTTTTCCCAAGAGTCCCTGTACGCACGAAGACTACGATGACTCTCCCCACAATTTCCTTTTCTTTGTTTTTCACGCAGTTGACAGCTACCGCAAAATGTATTATCTACAACCGATAAGCACCATGAAGGGACTGTGAAGATACTTGATCATGGTGCTTGGTAATGTATTCCCAGCTTAAATTGACTGCTGAAGCCCTATTCTGCGCTGTCGCTTCTTTTGTAATACCTTACGTATAGGCTTTGCGGCAAGAATTAATTCCGAATACCTCGATACAAATACTTGGGTATGGCCTGGTAGCAGACTATCCATCATAATTTACAGTTCAAGTGGCAGGTCATGGAAATCCTTGATTGAAAAGAATGACAGCCTGGGTGACACAAGATGACCTCTCGTTGAAGCAATTCGATATCGGTAACTTCCATAGCTTACAGTGGCAATCCAATACTCATTGTGTGTTCTTCATAAATCTCGGCTCAACATTCAAGTGACAGCATTGGCACGCATCAGTCGGATCTGCAACTGCCGTCATAAGACCTCCTCCACGTACCTGAAATTCCCCTGCGTCAAGACTTTTTAGACCAACGGCTTCAGCTCTTCCGTCTTCAGTAAGGCTGGTGAGTTTTATGCTGCCCAAGGTTCAGGTGACATTCCTTGTTAGTAGACGTGGTGGGATGCACTTTAAAAGCAGCAATGTAATGGGTTGTCTCACATATGTGAATGACGAATGCGCAAGTCTCTCTAGTTGACTTTTTAAGGTTAGAAATGTCACATCGTGCCCGTTATTCGATCGTTGAGATTTTGAAACGCTTGTAGACTAGGCCGAGTTCGTGGATGACGCGGTGCTTGGAATGTAGGCTTGCCAGGAGCGGACAGATCTCATAACCGTATTCAGCTGACCGTCCATTCTGCATCCACTGAATACCGACAAAATGAACGGTGACTACAATCAACATTATGCCATTCGTGGGATTTCAGGGTCTTGAAGTGATGATTTCATGAACTCAACTCTCCAAGTCCCTGCGGACTACGCTCCGCTGCTAAGTCGAACTCTAACAGCGTGATGAGTTTGCCTCCCTTTCCTCGGGAAGCATTACCGTTAAGAAAATTCATGGAGTAATTGTTCCTCCCTTGCTTCTCAGAGAACAAAGATATTGTTTATTGAATGCTTTGACAAGGGATTGTAAAATTCGCTAGTCGCAAGCATCTGAGACATCACGATCTTGATCCAGCATATCTACCGAGGGGCCAGACCACTAAAATGCATAACTAACTGCCATTGCAAACAGAAGAATGGGAATGACAAGGTACCTCCGTGGAAACCAGAAAAGCAATTTAGCTTTTGCCCCTGGGTACTTAAAGTTAAGTTTGGCTTCCTGGATAAGGGTCCCAAGGGTCGCCGATCTCACGGATTGTGATCTATCCGCAACTCAGTCCCATCAACGCCACGCGTCGACGTCAGAGAATTTATCATCTTTAGGTGACTGGATCAACATAGAAGAACCTTTTTGAAGTTTATATAAGGATCAAGAATCAGGCATTCTTCTAACATACTCGCAATTACCACGCCACAAAAACACCCAATCTTACACTGAGAACTCTAACTATCAGACAAAATGCATTTATCTACTTTTTACTTCCACTCTTCCCTTCTTCTTGCTTCATCGTTACTCACAACGGTGATCGCAGCACCTTCCAACAACGTCCTCGACGCTGACATCTCTGTTGATGGCTCTGGCTTAGGTGACGAGAATGACTACAAGGTCCCCGGTGATTACAACAAGCCCCGTGTCCTTGAAGCCAACATCGACATTACTCGACTGAGTCTTGACCCTGTCATCTTCTATCCCGGCAGCGATGATGAGGATGCAGATGTTGACGACACTTCAGATGAGGAGAAGCGCAGCATCTTCGCAAGACTCTTCCCAAGAGCCTTGAGCTCTGATAAGAAGGAGGCACTGCGACGTCACAATGTCGCCCGCTCTAAGGTCAAGGTCAAGGCACTCCAATGGGATACCAAGCTTGAGTCTGCTGCTACAGCTTATGCAAAGAAGTTAGCCGAGGCTGGAAAGCTGGCACATTCTGCAGGAAAGGAGCGCCCCAACCAGGGTGAGAATCTTGCATATGCTTGGGCAAGTAACGGGTACCAGAACCCTATCACGGCTGGTACTCAGGGCTGGTATGTCTACTCTCTCTTAGTCATATACACAACTGACAATAGATATTAGGCTCAACGAGAAGAAGTACTACAAGGGAGAGACTATCCCCAAGGGCAACTTCTCTAACTATGGCCACTACAGTAAGCTTGCCACAGCCACTGATCTCAAGTTCATAACTGACTCATTTACCAGCTCAATGTGTCTGGAAGACCTCTACCAAGATCGGCATCGGTTCCGCTAAGGACAAGAAGGGCGCTTGGTACACCGTCGCTAGATACTCTGGACCCGGTAATATTGTTGGCAAGAAGCCATATTAGAGGACCTACACCTAAGGCTAACAACTGAAAATGGAAAATGGAATAGTTGCCTGGGGCAGCTGGGAAGGAAGCGGATGGACGTTTCAAGAGAGCGCTGACCTGATACCTTCTTTGATTCATGCCATTTCGTGACATATGTGTATTACTACTCCAATAGCTTACATTCGCTTACGTGTTACGGTCTTATGCTAAAAATTTATTTTGTTATAACGATGGTTGTATTTCATCAGGTGCATTTGAGTAAACCGTCAAGTTCTGTCAACATCTTAATGCTGGCACATCCTAGTACCACTTTGACGTGTCAGAGACATTATTTCATAATTTCTTATCAGAGTGTTAGTAATTTACTAAGCATTTATATTACCTACGTCACAATACGCGGTACTTTATCTGGAGTCCGTTTACGGCGCGGGGTTTGATGCCGATTATGACATCCGTTGTCGGGATCGCGCAACGCTCTTAGTAGGTGATACACAATCAGAATCCTACTATTACCGAAGACGTGATATCTTGTAAGAATGCATGGGATTTGATTTTCTGAAGGCGTGATTAGGCTTGCGGGGTTTCCCTGATATAAATATCGAAGCGATTTCGGATTCTGGGTAGGATTTACGGAAACGCACGTGTAGAGCTCAACTGAAGAGCTCATCACGATTTCTGTATCCCAACGGCGCAAGCATACACAAGAAATATACAACAGTTTCCCCGCCCATCAGCTCGCTGTAAAAATGGCCTCCGCCGCAACTGCAAATGGAAGTGCTGCCAATAGCAGCAAGAATGAGCCCAAGAAGATTATCATCAATGCCTTCGATATGTCTACTATCGGGCATCTATCCCCGGGTCAATGGAAGGCGAGTATTCCAGAAGGTCTTTCAAGGAACCAACATTGACTTTGAAAAGAACCCAGTTGACAAGTCAGCAACGAAACGCGACCTTCAGTATTGGATCGACTTGGCCAAGTTGCTTGAAAAGGGCGGCATCAACGCCCTGTTCCTTGCAGACACCTATGGTGGATATGATACGTATGAAGGGAAACTGGACAACTGCATCCGTCGCGCTGCTCAATGGCCAATGACAGATCCAACCATCCCCATTAGTGCTATGGCAGCTGTTACGAAGAACTTGTCGTTTGCCATCACTGCGTCAACTTCTTTTGAGCCACCATTTCTTCTGGCGAAACGCTTTTCATCGTTGGACCACTTCACTAAGGGACGAATTGGTAAGCCTCGAAATTCGAGAGACAATGGACGCAGGTCTAATATAGCTTAAAGGATGGAATATCGTTACCAGTTGGAAGAAGGCGGCTTTCAAGGCTATTGGTCTGGACAGTCCAATTGCACATGATGAGAGATACGAGCAGGCCGACGAGTACCTGCGCGTTCTCTACAAGTAGGCTTCCGCTGATTTCTGCAGACGACTTGACTCTAACCTCAAGCAGACTTTGGGAAGGCTCTTGGGCAGACGACGCCATCTCTCCTGATCCAGAAAATGATAGCTACGCGGATCCAGACAAGATCCGAACGATCCACCATCACGGCAAATTCTTCGACTTGGATACCCGTCACATTGTTGATCCTTCACCTCAACGTACTCCATTCCTATTCCAAGCCGGTACCTCATCAGCCGGCCAGACATTCGCAGCAACTCACGCGGAAGGAATCTTTGTATCTTCCCATTCTCCAGCACTCTTGAAGCCCAAGATCCAAGCGATCCGTAAGCAGGCTGCTGAACTTGGCCGAGACCCTCAGTCTCTCAAATTCTTTGCTACCTTCACGCCCATCGTTGGTCGCACTGATGAGGAAGCGCAGGAGAAACTCAAGGAACTACAGAAGTACGCCTCTACTATTGGCGGCTTAGTTCTCGTCAGCGGATGGACAGGCATCGACCTATCCAAGATCCCTTTGGACCAGGAACTCACATCCGCAGACTCTCTAGAGCAGCATAAGGTTCAAAGTCTTCTTGATGCATTCACTGTCACTACTGAGCAAGTTCCTAAGTGGACACCGAGAGTCATTGCTGAGAAGGCTGGCATTGGAGGACTTGGTCCAGTCTCTGTTGGAAGTCCGCAGACAGTTGCCGATGAGATGGAACGTTGGATTAAAGAGGGTGATCTAGATGGATTCAATGTTGGGTATGTCACTACTCCTGGTACTTTCGAGGATCTTGTTGAACTGTTGGTGCCTGAGCTCCGAATAAGAGGTTTGTATCATGAGATACCTAGCGAAGGGGGTCATACGCTGCGGGAGAGTGTCTATGGATTGGGTCAAGCAAGTCTGAGAGATGATCACACTGGATCGAAGTACAAGTATAATGTGTTCAAGGAAGACTAGCCGCGAATATTATAGAGAGATCCAATTAGGCACGTAGCACTTGGTATTCAAACCCAAGCATGCATTTAGCTGTGATTCCGACACCTTGCTCCATCGAGGGACGTTATCTCCTTTAATCGCGGCCAAGCTATCTATCTACAACGCTTGGTTCATGCACTGTGAGCGCCACCCAGATCTGTCATGAGATGTCCATCCTTCAGTCATTAATGTCAGGCTTCCCAATGACCTCTTCATGTGAATTTTCAAGCGGATTCCATGGGATGTGCTGACGAAAATTGAAGGCTAGAGTGAGTCTGTCAGGGATGATCACAGTTTGTTGCCAAATCATGAGGTCACTGTTAAATGTCAATTGACTTGACAATAGGGCTCAGGGCCCGTGCCGCTTGTTGGCGTTAGCTGTCGGCTGTCAAGCGATGGGTGCAGCAGGCCCAGAGGCCGCTAAAGTTAAATTTTAGTGGAGGGCTGCTGCTACAAATTTAGTGCTTCCATTCCCACCTGGAATACAGATTAGCCTTCGCTGCTGCTGCTTCCCGAGTTTAAGTTGATCAGTAAAGAATTAAAACGTGGTTAATCAGCAACAACCGCATCGCAGTAGTGTTGCAGAAATATTGGAAGTTTGGGCTTATCTAGACCCGCTATGACCAAATTAGTTCACTGAAAACGTGCCGTTTATAGCGCTTGCAGTTGGTGCTAGGCCCGCTGCCACGTTGTTGACTGTCAGTGTCTTACCTGACACTCCTCTAAATTTTCAGCATAACACCGTGGCTCTTCTTGGTGGCCTAGCTCTGACATCGTATGTAGCGAGTTTATGGGTTTTAAGGTGATGTTATGGTCCATAGATGATACCGGATAGCTCAACTGCCGAACTGTTTCTCACATGCGTCGATGTTTTAAGACGCCGATTTTCCCGAAGATCACCTTATTCACTAATGGATCATTGGTTAGCACCTCGTCAACATTTCATCAGCCTCGGCACTCAACGTTTGTGGGAACGTCTGAGCGTAGAATCACCCAATCAGAATATTCAACAAATTTTGCTTAGTTCTTCACCATTGAAAACAAGGTTCAGGAATTGCAGGGGATGGATACCTTTGCAAAAGTCGGTCGAAATGGCTGAAGATTCTCATGTAGTTAGTAATTACAACAAAAACACCATCATGAACGACAACAAATCTACCAAAACTCGAGTCGCTATTATTGGCACGGGTCTCGCTGGCCTCAGTAGTGCTTATCTTATTAAGGGTGATGACCGTTACAGTTTAACGTTGTTTGAACAGGT